>MU227759.1:529146-549400 GCA_018584345.1 Thuja plicata
TTTATTTCTCTACCACAAATGGATTGTTCACACTGTGATATGAAGTAGAATCCTGAATGATTCAATGCTGATTCTATTATTACTTCCGTTACATGAAGAATATTTCTTAGTTCTTTTGAATGTCTGAAACTTATGACTCCCAAACATCATTCCATCTACTGAAAAGATCATCAATTGGAGCACCATTTTCCTTTCCGGGTTGGGATCTACAACCTACCCAAATATGAAAAGACCTCAAAACAACCCGCCCGGCTAAGAGAAGGAAAGGCAATGACAGGGAAACCTGACAAAGATAGCCTACCTAAGAAAGACTTAGACCTAGACTCAGACTGACCAGACTGACTTGACATGACCATATGACTCCAATAATGCCAAAAAAAAAGGGTGACTGAAAGTCAGACAACAAGTTTGAAGACCATTTCAAATGAGATTGATAGGATGTAAAATGGATGTCTTGGTGATGAACATATCCTTTGTAGCACTGATGAAAAAGTTTTGAGTAGTTTGAGCTTAGAATCTTCCAAGAGAGTATAGTGACAAGGAGTAATTTCAATGTTGGAAATCCTTCAAGGTTAAGCACAAGGGAACTAACTCTTAGAATGGAGTTAGAATAGTATTAGGCTTGGAGACTTGAGACTATTAGGGTTCTAGAAGAGAAATAGGGATCCTAAGTAGACTAGGACAAGAAGAGTCCTAATTTGAGAAAGTGCAAAGAAAACCTTGGAGAATTTCCATCATTAGAACAAGTTGATATCATCTCTTAGCTGTGTTCGACTGCGTGGAGGGAACACACCAGTTATGCTAAATATTGCAAAGTAATCTTTGTTCTAGAAGAAGAGTGTGTTGAGCTTCATAATATTTTAATGGAATTGCGTGGTGCAGAGCACCTCCCATTTTGATGTGTTAGTGTGTTTTAGGGTTGTAATAGGTGTTTTTGTGTGGATTGGAATAAGATCCAATAGGTTGAATACAATGTTGATCAGCTTCATATTTGTAAGAGCCAAGAGTGCTCATTAGGTGTTTTATGGTTATTTTGACCTAGAAAGACAAAATGTGTTATTTTTGTGCATCTTGTGTTTAGTGTGTGTCTTAGGACCCTAAATGTCCTAAATAGGGTCATATAATTAAACCACAACCATTGAGTTGACAAAAAAAGTCAAATTGTTCAAAATGAAAAAGTTGCTAACAAATTTGAAAAGTTGCTCGAGCAACTTTTGCAACTTCTTGACAAGAAGTTGCAAAATGAAGTTAGAGTGGTTGTAACTGATCATGCTCGGTATATGAGCATGGATTTGGTGATTTTGAGATGTTAATGAAAATTTGGATTGCAAAACTTGTTTTTTGTACTTCTGTACGGATTCCTTTGACCGTATCTTTGTAATTCACAGAGATTTATGCATTTTGAATGGATGTTTACGGATTGGGAAAGGAGATTGGACCCCATGAGGGTTTAGTGTTTCATGTTATCTTTCTTTTTCATACTTTATTTTTCTTATAACTTCTAGGAGTAGAGAGTTACATTAATTGCAAGGTCACTGGTCTCTAATTCCATTTGCAGAGTCTCAGTGCCCAAAATGGTTCTAACCTAAGCATCCATCGGTGGAAATGGTTGAAACCATAGGGGATGAAAGGTTAGAGTCTATACATAAGGATTTTTTTTTCCTTTTTGTGGTTGCAATGAGGTTTCTAGACCAAGTTTGAAGCCCTATGGCTGACTGTTAGGAACAGGTGAGCCTAGACAGGGTGAAGATGGATTTAGTTTGAGCACCCATGATATTGGGGAAAAGACTTAGAGGAATTTTCAGAAGCCCTAGACAATCTCCTTGAAGGATTCAAAGGTGGGAGGAGCTGAAACAAAGTTTGAAGATCAATTTGGTGACAATTGGTCAAGACTGGTCCAGAGGCCTAATTAATAGGTTGAAAACTATAGCCTGATAGAAACTAGGGTTGTGGGTGCATCCAGAAGCTAAGATTTTGGATTTTGATAGGGTTGATAGATATATTTAATATTTTCAAGGTCTTATGTGGGGTTTTTTGGAGGATTTGGGAGCATTAGCCCAAAAATAGTGAAATTAGACCTACTAGGAAACAAGCCAATTAGGCCTCCTAGTGAATTTGATACCAATTGGGTTGGTAAAGTATCCAAAAGTGTGGGAAAGGATTCTAAAGTCCTTTGAATGGGCCAAGAACATAGAAAAGAGCCTAAGTGGATGTATGGGAAGATCCTAGACAGAGGGTTTAGGGCTCTAGTGATTTCTTTCCCCAAAGTACTCCTAGCCCTAAACCCTCTGCCTAGGATCTTCCCATACATCCACTTAGGATCTTGTCTATGTTCTTGGACCATTCAAATGACTTTAGAATCCTTTCCTACACTTCTGGATACTTTACCAACCCAATTGGTATCATGTTCACTAGGAGGC
This sequence comes from Thuja plicata, assembly GCA_018584345.1. NCBI lineage: Eukaryota > Viridiplantae > Streptophyta > Pinopsida > Cupressales > Cupressaceae > Thuja > Thuja plicata. The sequence goes on from MU227759.1 coordinate 531,567, forward strand.
CTAATTGGCTTGTTTCCTAGTAGGTCTAATTTCACTATTTTTTGGGATAATGCTCCCAAATCCTCCAAAAAACCCCATAGAAGACCCTAAAAATATTCAAGGTATCTATCAACCCTATCAGGATCCAAAATATTAGCTTCTAGATACACCCACAATCCTAGTTTCTATCATGCCCTAGTTTTCAGCCTATTAATTAGGCCTCTGGACCAGTCTTGACCAATTGTCACCAAATTGATCTTCAAACTTCGTTTCACCTCCTCCCACCTTTGAATCCTTCAAGGATACTATCTAGGGCTTCTAAAAATTCCTCTAAGTCTTTTCCCCAAGATCATGGGTGCTCAAACCAAATCCATCTTCACCCTGTCCAGGCTCACCTGTTCCTAACAGTCAGCCATAGGGCTTCAAACTTGGTCTAGAAACCTTATTAAAACCACAAAAAGGAAAAAAAAAACCTTATGTATAGACTCTAACCTTTCATCCCCTATGGTTTCAACCATTTCCACTGATGGATGCTTAGGTTAGAGCCATTTTGGGCACTGAGACTCTGCAAATGGAATTAGAAACCAGTGATCTTGCAATTAATGTAACTCTCTACTCCTAGAACTTCAAAGCAATCTAAAGTATGAAAAATAAAGCTAACATGAAACACTACACCCTCATGGGGTCCGATCTCCTTTCCCAATTTGTACACAACCGTATAGAATGTAGAAATCTCTTTGAATTACAAAGATACAATCAAAGGCATCCGTACAAAAGTACAAAAAACAAGTTTTGCAATCCAAAATTTCATTAACCTCTCAAAATTATCAAATCCATCCTCATATAATGAGCATGATCAGTTAAAACCACTCTAACTTCATTTTGGAACTTCTTGTCAAGAAGTTTAAAAAGTTGCTCGAGCAAATTTTTAAAGTTGCTAGCAACTTTTTCATTTTGAACAATTTGACTTTGTTTTGTCAACTCGATGGTCATGGTTGATTTCTATGAACCTAGTTAGGAAATTTATGGTCCTAAGACACACACTAAACCCAGATGCACAAAAATAACACATTTTGTCTTTCTAGGTCAAAATGACCATAAAACACCTAATGAGCACTCTTGGCTCTTACAAACATGAAGTTGATCAACATTGTATCCAACCTATTGGATCTTATTCCAATCCACACAACAATACCTATTACAACCCTAAAACACACTAACACATAAAAATGGGAGGTGCTCTGCACCATTGCGACTTGAAGCAGACATAGCCCATGTACCTGGGGTAGTTTAATTTTCTAGTTTAGCATGTATAGAATCATTTTGTAATTAGTGGCAGTACCGGTAAATTTTGGAGTGATGAAACTATTTTGATTCCAAAGGTCCTTTCTTGATACCAGTCACTTTCAAAGATTGTTATTTTTAGGAATGAAAAGTTTTTTTTTTGTATATATAGGTTTTTTTGAAGGTTAGGAAAGGAGGGTGGAGGATAGCTATGGATAATAAATTTTGGGATGTAGCCATTTTTGGTAGAAAATTAATTAAAATTTTTCTTGTTTTCTCCATTCTTGAGTCTTGTTACCATACCTTGTTTAGGTTTGTGTATTATCCTTGGTATACTTGCATTTTAGCATCCATGATCTGAGTGATTACATTAGGATTGATGTGTCATCACCCAATTAGATATAGTTGTATGGAATTTGTGTAGGCCTACTTCTTGTGTGTGCATTATTTGTGTTTGGGTTGTGTGACTATCTCCATGAGCACAGTGGGGTGGGCCTGAGGGTACCACATGGTTGAATGACATGAAACATCACTATTGGGAACCATTGTACAAGTGGTAAACTACTTTTGTTGGCATGGTATCGAGCATGATGTTCTCTTCCTCATACCGTTGTATTTTATTTCAATGATAATGCTTTATTCTACCATGCTAAATAGATTAGATCATTCATGCTTATTTTGATTATATTGAATGAGTTTGGCCTCAATTTCATGTATCCAACGCTCCCCAATGTGGAGATGTTCATTATTAGTTTGTATGTTAGAATTGGTGTTAGGAATTTTGTATTTTCTATCTTTCTAGGTAATCTCACGCATGTGTTTACTACCCCTGGACATATGCCTTTTATTCTTGTGTATTTATTTACAATTTCTACACATACATTATATGTTTCTGTAGATCTACATGTGACCAATTTTTGGTACCAAGATCAATCAAGCAGAGCTATTATGTTTTAAAGTAATTCAAGGTACATTTCAATTATTTCAAGTTACATCCATATGCATAAAGGAAAAGGACTGAAGATTACATTATTGCATTGCATCATGCAAACTGCTGTCATAAAATGAGAAGATAGAAAATTTTAAGAAAAGATATTATTTATTGATAATGTAGATAAATAATGTCTCACACAATCGATGAGACTAACCGTTATGATACAATAAAAAAAAATATTATACATTTGAAGATGCTAAAAAACAAAAAATAAGTTATGATTGATTTACATATTTGAGAAGTATGGTTGTTTAAGTTATTAAGTTGTTTGGTGAATCGGTTATAACTGTATCTAGTTCTACCGATTGAATCAGTGAGTTAAGTTTTGAGCATTAAGATTTGATTTTGTATGATTCACCCCCCCCCCTTAGTGGACCAACAATTGGTATCAGATTTAGTTACTCTAAAGTGATAAGTTTAAAAGGACTTGAGTTAAGATCTAAATATGTATAGGAGGGAAGCACTAAAGATGCATAGGGATCATTTCTCTACATGGAAAAGTAGAATGAGGTTGCATGTGTCTGGAGTAGGAGAATATGGAATTCATTTTCTCTATAATGAATATGTTGCATCGACTACTACACCTTTGACAATTAGTGAGCAAAGAAAAAAACAAGAACACACACAAGTTATGATTGAGTTTGCTTCTACACTTACCGACCAAGAATATGATGAACTTGATGGATGCACAACTTTGAAACAAATGTGGGATAAGCTTATTTTGACCCATGGTGGAGATCAACATGTTCAAAAGGCTAAAGAAGAAAGTTTGAGAGGTAAATTTGACTCTATGAGGAAAAAAGGAGAGAACATAATACAGTATAGTACAAGACTTAAGGAGACTGTTAATTCTATCAGAGGAGTTGGTGGAACCATAACAGAGGATTCTGTTACAAGAGAGATGTTGAGAACCATGCTATCGAGATATGTTATTCGTGTATCTACTATACAAGAGCAAAGATCTATTCCCCCAGATGAATGTTTCACTGGATGCTACTATTGGTAAGTTAATTGCATTTGAGTTAAGTAATGTTTACAATAGTAGATTGAATCTACATTTAAGTCTACCTTAAATTTTGGAAAAGCTAGGGAAGTTGCACCCAGGGATGGATATTTGAGTAGTGCTAGTGAGACATTTTATAGTTGTACTAAAGGTATTGAAGAGTTATTTACTGAATGTGATGAGAATGAGGGAATTTAAAGTTTTATTGGCTAGAATCCTACAAAGAGACAAAGGCAAATATCGAGGTAAGTTACCCTTGAATTTTTTAATTGTGATAAAATTGGTCATTTTGTATCTAACTGTCCTGAGAAAGATAAGGAGGAAAAAAAAGAGATCAGAGGTAAGGACAAAAGAGAAAACAGATTCAGGAGATTTAGAGACTACAAAAACAAAGGTTAGAAATATTGTCATATTGCTAATGAAGGACTAAGTGATGATGATTCAGATGATAGTGATGATGGAAAAGAAGTTGTTTATGTTGCTATTAAAGATGATTCTGATGAAGAACCAAGAGCCCTAATATCACAAGTAAGTAACAACGAAACATGGATTATAGATAGTGGTTGTTCACATCACATGACTGGTGACACACTTAGATTTATTTCCTTGGAAAAGCATGATGGGGGATTTGTTAGATTTGGTAATGATGCTCCATATCCTATGAAAGGAAAAGGTTTTATAATTCTACTGAATAACACAAGATGTGATGATGTTTATTGGGTTGAAGGCAAAAAGTATAATTTGTTGAGTGTTGCACAGTTAAATAATACAGGTCACCGACTAGAATTTCAATATGGAAAGTGAAAGTATTTGATAAGAAGGATAGTTTGATTGATACTGGAGAACAATCTAAAGGTAATTTATTTTATCTTGATATTTCTATGAAGAGTTGCATGTTTTCTCAAGTTGAATATGTTTGGTTATGGCACAAAAGGCTTTGTCACGTTAATTTTGACAAGTTAATCAAAGTGAGTAAAAATAATAGAATGAGAGGACTATCGAGATTAGAGAAACCTAAGAATTCTATGAGTAGAGAATGTCAGATGGGTAAGATGACTAAATATAGGTTTTCAAGCAAGACTTATGTTACACTAGGAATTTTGGATTTAGTGCATACTGATTTATGTGGACCCATGAGGACTCAAAGTTATTATGGAGACAAATATTTTATTTATTTGTGGATGATTATTCTAAAATGACGTCTGTAATATTTTAAAAGAAACATCTGATGCATTTCAAATGTTTAAGTGGTACAAGGCTAGAGTTGAAAAACAAACTGGAAGATAATTGAAATGTCTGAGATCTGATAGAGGAGTTGAGTTTACTTCTGATGAGTTTATACTGTTTTGTAATGAGAATGGAATTAAGAGACAATTTTCAACACCGAGGACACCACAACAGAATGGAATTGTTGAGAGAAGAAATAGATCTATTGTTGATGTAACCACCTGAATTTGGTTTGTTGCAACTATGGACCCTATTTTCCCTAAGTGTGATCATACCCCCAATTATGTCCAAACGACCCTGTTAGTGCTTGGCATAATTATTTTGAAATCAATTTAATCTCCTAAAGTGATCAAATGACTAAATTATTTACTTTTAGCCAAAATCAAAATCAATCAAATACATGGCTAAAAATGATTAATTTCCTAGGAATTAAATAAATCCCTAAATCAATTAAACACTTGCAAATAACCCATTCCCCTAGCCTATTTAATCTAATTAAAATGGCTATAGTCCCCTTAATTATTAAAAAGAAATTTAATTGTTTAAATAATTAATTCCTATATTTTAAATGAATTAAATAAATTTAATTCATTTAATTAATATTCCCTTAAACCCAAACCTAACCTATCTCAACCACTTCTACCCTGGGTTCTAACCCTTCTCAACCCATTCACCCTTGCTAATCTAATCCTAATTCTAATTCTACCCTAACCCACCTCCTACTGTTGTCACATTCCATTAAGGAATGATTAACAACTCCACCCACTTGAGAAAGTCAAAGAATCTCAAGATTCCTTCCTCAAGTCCACCTTCTCAAGCCACCCTCTTACACCCTTCCCATGCTTGTTTAAGGCTTTCATTAATGCCTCATTAATGAAGATGCCTTAAGCCCATGTCTCCTCCATACCTCATTAATGCTCAAGGCATTAATGGCTCTTACACCACCATTAATGAGTCCCTCAACTCATTAATGAACCTTGTCTCCTCTCTCTCTCTCTCTCTCTCTCTCTCATTCTTCTATAAATAGTATGCATTTTGGAGCATAAAAGAGCCTTCATCTCACATTAGAAAATACATTTTTATGCTGCTAAGATTTAGATAGCTTCATTTTCATCTCATAGTTCCATTACCATGCATTGTTATAATGTCCATTTTTAGACTAATATGCATTGCTCATTGAATAATAGCTTGTTTTAAATCAAATCTTTCATGCTAGGTTGTTTATGTCACTGGTATTTAGCATAAATCTGAGGTCTTTTATGTTATTTTCTACACTCATCCTAGTTAGAAAGCAATAAGTTGAAGTTATGGTTTATATGCTCATTAACCCTTGTTTTTCACTAACAGAATGACTTATTGAAGTGTTGTGTCACAGATAACAGGTGCACAAATATACACACACATTTATGGCACCCACTGTGGGGAACGATTTCCAACTTGGCCTCATTTTTAATCATTTTTTCACTAATTTATATGCCCAGAATTCTGTTACAGGCTCATTTTTGACCATTTTGGCTCGAATCTGGGATATGCCATCACACTGCAATAAACGAGGCTTGCATCCAGGATTTCCCATATCATTTTTAGTTCAGGCTTGCATCTGGGGAGCATACTATCGCATTTGGTACAAAAGGTTGCATACAGTATACTATATTGCATTCAGTGATTTTTTAGGCTCGCATCTGGTTAGAAAGTTTTCACACTTCGTTTGCCTAACTCTAACATTTTGACAAGTTTTGTTTTTGGTATCTTGCAGCCTAACATGTGTTTGCAGGTTGTTATTGAAGGTTCTCATGGGAGTTGAAATAAACAGATACTAACTTACTTTTTCAGGCTGCCCAACCCCCATCTTGACCTCTATTTACTTGCTTTCAAAATTAAGATACATATTCCAATTTGTCACTAAACTGACTAGAGGATTATGCTCTTTTCCTTTTAAGGAGAATTAGAAACTCACACATCAGTTTATGGGTTGAACAAAATTTGGAGGTAAATGAACAAGCAATTTCACAGTTTAATTTCATTTGGGATTAGTAAATGAACAACACAGATCACTAAATCTTGTGGTTCAATGAACAACTACATTGTATAATTTCTTTTGGAAACAAAAATTGGACAAATCAAAGAATTAAATCTGTGGGATCAAAGAACAAGTTCAATCGTTTAATTCAATTTAGATCAGTAATTAGACAAGAAACTCACTAAATCTTGTGGCTAATTGAACAAGGCAAAATTAATTTTTCAAGCAATCCTATTTTTCTTAAATAGGAACAAACTAAATCAAGCTCAACAAAGCTTGAGGAAATGAACATTACTTTACGTGTTTTGGGAGAAAACGGTTTAGATTAGGAGAGTATGCTCTTCTTCTTTGGAAGAATCAAAAATCCAGACATCCAAAGCTCGCCAATCCTTGGTACATATATTTAAATAGTAGAGGGCCTACCGATTGAGGAAAAAATATCCCGGGAATGACCCAAGTGAGGACAGGTTTTACGCCAAACCTTCCAACTCACTATAAATAGTTGCTTCCTCGTAGGCTAAAGCCTCGGAAGATAGAGACAATTTTGTTCATGGAATTTTGACATCATTCCTTGAACATATCTGGGTATATGTAGAGCAGAGCCGCTTGAATCTTGCTTGCGAGACTACATATATTTAGGTACTCATAGGGCTATACTCCTGAATTTTACCTTGTGCAATTCTATGGGGGATAGTTTCAAACAGATTGCCTAATAATCTACAACAACTTCAACTAAAAGAATTCCTGATTCACCCCTGAAAGGGTGATAATATTTGTGCAAGGCAAAAACTAATTTCCCCAAGACACTTGTCATATTGTGCCCTCACTTGCATTTGGAGTCGGCTAATACAACATCATGAATGGAGCCATTGCGTGCTTGGTGATGGTTTTATTCTGATTAGCATTTGAGTGTGTACCTGAGTCAATGAGCAAAGATTTTCATCCTCCACCTAGAGAATAGGAAAAGATGAGTGTTTGTTTCACCCTCCTAACAATGCAAATCTGTTTGACATGTTTGAAAGACCATTAAAAAGATAAGCTCCTCAAAACAATCAACAAATTTCAAACCCTGGAGTACAAGTGTTTTTCACGCATTATGACACCTCTTAACACAATCTGGAAACAAGCAACTTCACACACTTCGAAAATGAACTTTTTAGAACTGACCAAAATTGACAAAAATATCATAAGATCACATCCCGGATTTCCCAAATTGCATGCAGTATTTAAGATCACATTTGGTATTCTGGCTAGCATTTGGTCAGTACATAGTCGCATCTAGATTCTAGGCTCGCATCTGGTATCATCAAAGACTCGCATCTAGGGGCTTGCATTCAAGACAGAGGGTACTTATAGACATTTTTCTTAGAAATTCTTAGTTGATTAGGATACCCTTTTAGCTCTTTAGCTGGTTCCTGTTGTCTCTTCTGGTCTCCCTATTGTAATTTCAAAACTTTTTTGAAATGCCTACCTTGCATGCTTAGTCAGTCTTTCATGATCAGTTCAATACGTGTGGTCTACCTATTTTATACCAACAACTTGGTTCCCAGCTCACTATCAGGGCATTCTAACCCTCTGACGCTGGAACCATTTACATCCACCAACAACAAACAACTACTTTTACCTAGACACACCCACTTGAACAATCTAAAACTCTCACTTGCACTATTGGGAAATGTTGAAAAAGTTGAGAAACAACTTCATGGTTAACACAAGACGCAACAAGTATAGGTCTAAGGGATCAAAAGTGCCTCCTAAAACACCACACTTTCAAGGAGAAACTTCTCATAGTTCCCTTCTCAATCTAGATTCCCCTCAAATGGATAGCAATACTCACAGATGGAGTGAAGCCTTTGAGGAATATAATAATGGAAAACACCAAAAACCTGAAGATACTGATGAAGAAGAAGAACCCAAGTTAAAACATGCTTTATTTGAATCTGGTAGTGAGGATGAAATTAGTAAAGAAGAATATGAAAAAATTAAACAAAGCAAGAGGTTCCACCAGATAATGGAAAGAATGATTGATGAGGATAAATAAAAGTACTTCCTCCATCTAGCATCCACAGGTGTCAAATTACCCAAGGATTATGATGTGGAAAAATTCAAGGAAAAGGAGGTACCGAACCCTATATCTATTCTCACCAAACAACTCAATTTAATGCAAATAGAGCTCACAAATCTCAAACAAGAGAAGGAGAAACCCAAAACAAAATACTCTTTGGACACCATTTGTCCATTTCCTTTTGACAAGAGTATCACTATGGTCTCGTTTCCTCCCAAGGTGGCAAGACCAAAGTACGACAAGTACACAGGAGAAATTGACCCGCATGACCATGTGAGGGAATTCTATGCTCTTAGCATAGAATACATGCATGAACCTACATAGCTCATGCGACTATTTCTAGGAAGTCTAGGAGGTAATTTGATGGAGTGGTTCTCAAAACTAAATCCTAAGGTCAAGACATTCGAGGAGTTGATCCAACGATTCATTCAACATTACTCCTACAACATCCAACATGATGTAACTATGATGGAGCTATGTAACACCAAACAGCAAATTGGAGAATCATTTACACACTTCCTACAAAGATGGAGGAATATTTTGCATGATATTCAAGGGCCATTCCAGAAATAGAGAAGATGGAGATATTTGTTAATAATCTAGTACCTGAATTGAACTATGCATTGCAAATGCAAGACTCTCCAAGATTCGACAGAATGATTAAAAATGCCCTCCGTATTGAGGAAGTCATGGTCAAAAGGAGAGAGATCACCCTTCAAAATGAAAACAAGACCAACAAGTCCAACTCCAAGCCTAAATGGTGGAAAAAAACAAAAATTTTGTTAATGACGAAGTGGTTGATGCCTCTAACATTAATCCTAAACCCGACATATTCAATCTAACTAATGGCATGCAAGAAAGCAAGGATGCTAAGGTAACAACTCCCGTACCCAAATCAAACAATGATAATAGCAAGGGTCAGACATGGACATCGAAACCCCAAAGAAATTTCACTCCTTTGGGAGAGCCTCTTTAGACTATTCTGAAAACACTATTGGATAACAAAGTTCTAACAATCCCAGATTCCAAACCATGGGAACCAATGGTCAAACCCAGGTGGTGGGATAATAACTCATCTTGTGTCTTCCACAAAAACAAGGGACACAAGACTAATAATTGCCTCAAGCTTAAACATGTCATCCAGGACCTCATCGAAGGAGGTAAGATCAAAGTAGATGGACACACTATGAATGAGGATCATACAACATTCAATAAACCCTTTCCTAATTACGATCAAGGAGAAACATCTAAAGGGAAGAGTAATGAGGTAAACTACACCTATTCCAAAAACAACAATGTGATCAATATGCTTGACATTAAAACTGAATCCATCAATGTGGTCATAATCAAAGGTGTCTTATTCCACTTGAATGTTGTAACACGGAGCCAAGCATAGGTTACAATCAAAGGACCTCCAAAACCAACATCAACATCCAAGGTTCCTACTGTAACTATTCCTAAACCAGGATCAAAACACATGGTTACTATTCCTGGAGCAAAATATGACTTGGTAGACCACTTGCAATGAACCTCTACCAAAATTTATATTTTTGAGTTGCTCAAGATATCCACAGTACATAGGGAAATCCTAGAAAAATCTCTACATGTTGCTAACATCCCAAAGGATATCGATATAGACAAATTCAAAGCAATTTTCAAGCACATCTCAGCGCCACACTACCTCTCCTTTTCTGAGGAGGATGAAAAATCATTGACACATCGACATAATTAACCCCTCCATATTGAATTCCTTATTCATAAATCTCATGTTAGACGTGTGTTGATAGATGGAGGCGCAGGATTGAATATCTATACACTGGATCTAATCAAGAGACTAGGTCTCTTAGAACAAACAATTGACTCTAGAAGCAAGATAACCATCAAAGCTTATGACGAGGAAGAAATATCATCCAAAGGTCTTATTGTTCTACCTATTAGAGTCAGATCAGTCAAGAGGAACGTCATATGTCATGTTCTGGATCTACCATTGGCCTATAATATCCTACCAGGGAGACCATGGATTCATGAAATGTAAGCTGTACCGTCCACTTACTACCAATGCATAAAATTCCCACATAATGGGGTGGAAGTGATGATTCCTGTAGATGCTAACTACACTTGCACCAATATCAAAGAAGGTAGCATGACCCCACACAACAAAGAGGCTATGGATGCAATTTCTCCTGAAACTACCAAGGACATGGTTATGAAGAGTTTTAGCAAAACCTTGAAACTTGAAGAAACAGGTATGGGAGAGTACAAGCTAGACCTAACTCCCTCACTGACAGAACTTCCAGTGTCACTAAGATCCTATGAAAAACCTTCCTCAATGTTCACACCTACAGCATCCAAAGAGCTAGAAGTACACAAAGAAACTGGCATGGTAAAGGCATCCACATCTTTTTCAGATAACACAGAAGAACAGGCAGTCTTGGACTGGCTTTACAAAGGAGAATAGGTGGAGGATGAAGTCAAACATGTGAAGATATCCCCAGAATAGTATGGAAAGGGATATGATTTTCTCAAACAGATGGGATACAAAGGAAAAGGACCTCTAAATGACACAGGATGAGGGCTTATTGAACCTATACCCATGGATTTTTAGAATACCAGAGATAAAATAGGACTGGTTTTTAATGCTAAAACTGATAAACCCGCTTCAAAAGAGAGTCCACACTCAGATAAAGGGAGTGATGAAACAGATGAACTAGAGTAGTGGTTCTATGAAAGATTGTTACATGTTGGCACATAGGACCCCAACTACCAAGGAGAACGCTATGTACCCAGCTTTAAGGTACCACAAGATCTTCACACCCCTTTACTAGCACAACCTCCCATTCAAGAGGTAGGAGACACCATATAAAAAATTACTCAAGAGACACCCCAATGACATGATTTACATCCTAACTGGGGGCAATTGGTCATAGTTTCACATGTCCTTGATCTACCCCAATTTGATCTACTGGAAGCTAACTGGGTACATCAAATAACCATTGCTAAATACTTAAACACATCCAATGATGATGTCATAGACTCTCATGACTATGAATGGGAAGAGCTATCTATTTCCATTGAAGATATTGGAATAGATACAATTCACATGTTTGCAGCTCCCTCAACTCCTCGTAAACAATCTAACACTCCTCCCAATGACATTGATCCTCCTAAAGCAGAAGAGGATTTCCTTCCACCGATCATTGATGGAGACACTAGTGAATATATAAGTCTAGAAGAATTTCATAGACTACAAGTAAGAAGCCTTCTTTTACAGAGAGATGATGATGAGATCTCTACTGATGAGTCGCTAGAGTTTGGTCCGCATATAACTAACAATGACCCTTTTAATGACGATCTCACTCTTATTGATCTAAATATTGAAGGAATTAACTTAACAGATCATGTCATGTCGGTTAATGGTCTTGATGCAACATGATGCTATCCTTCCCAGAATCTAACTCCCTAACATTAGTACTCCCAGACCTAATTGATTGGACTGAAACAGATCCTACTCCTATCCTCGACTTTCCTAATGATCACACCCTAGCTCATTATCTCAATGCTTGTGAACCTTACCCTTCTTCCACCAATGCAAGGAGCGAGAACATGTCATAGGAGGATATCAATTTTATTAGTCAAAAAATGAAAAAGAAAAAGCGGATTGATGGTGAAAACCACTCTATGGCAGTATCAGATACCAAAATAGTAAAGAAAAAAGATGTATCCAATGGTGAAAACCTCTCCGAGGTGCCAAAGGATGAGACTCTTGATATCCTCCCTGAACACCTTCAGGAAAGATCTTCGGTACTGATTGAACCAACACAGCCAGTAAATTTGGGCACTATTGAAAACCCTCAAATAGTCCACCTTGCATAATCTTTATCAGAAGAAGAGAAGACACAGTTCATAGAGTTCCTGAAAGAGAAGAAGATTAACTTAGCATGGTCTTATATTGATATGCCAGGGCTAGATCCTAATCTAATCATGCACCACTTATCTATAGCTACCAGGATCAAGCCCGTAAAACAAAAACTTAGAAAAATGCATCCTCATGTTTCATTATTGGTAAAAGCGGAGCTAGAAAAATTGTTGAAAGTTGGGTCTATCCGAGTCATTGCCTATGTAGGATGGATCTCCAATGTGGTCCCAATATCTAAATCTGATAAATCTATCAGGATCTATACGAACTTCAGAGACTTGAACAAAGCCTATCTGAAAGATGATTTCCCTCTACCCAAAATTGATATGATCATAGACCTTACAGCAGGCTTCCAGATGTATTCATTAATGGAAGGATTCTTCGGCTATAATCAAATCAAGATTGCCCCTGAGGATTAAGAGAAAAAAACATTTACATGCGCATGGTGCACTTTTTGCTTGAATATCATGCCTTTTGGGTTAAAGAATGCCGACGCAACATATCAAAGAGCCATGACAACAATATTCCATGACATGATGCACAAAAAACATGGAGGACTACGTGGATGACACATTGGATAAATCCAAAGAAAGAGGTACTCACATTGCCGACCTAAGAAAAATATTGGATGGAATGGAGCAGTTTCAACTCAGGCTCAACCCAAAGAAATGTGCCTTTGGGGTCCAATCAGGGAAGCTCCTAGGGTTCATTATTTCGGCGAAGGGAATTGAGGTAGACCCTGCTAAAGTTAAATATATACTAGAGATGGCTCCTCCATGTAATATCAATCAAATGAGGACACTACAAGGAAGACTTCAATCCATAAGGAGATTCATGTCCCAACTTGCAGATAGGGCCCAACCCTTTACAAAGTTACTACATAAAGGGGTTACCTTCAAATGGGATGAACACTGCGAAGCAAACTTTAGAGAATTGAAGGGATACCTAGCTAATCCTCCTATTCTTATGGTGCCTATTCATTGAAAGCCCCTACTCCTATACATTTTAGCTACAGCTAAATCCCTAGGGGTATTTTTGGCACAAGAGGATGGAACCAAAAAAGAAAGAGCTATCTACTACAATAGTAGAACACTGGTCACTTATGAGCTCAATTATAGCATTATTGAAAAATCATGCTTAGTAGTCGTCTTCGCATCACAAAAATTAAGGCACTACATGCTCTCTCATACAGTGAAGCTTATTTCTAAGATTGATCCTCTAAAGTACCTATTAAGCAGAACAACATTAACAGGACGTTTGGAAAAATGGGTCCTGGTTCTAAGTGAGTTTGGCATTGAATATGTAGAACGACGAGCTATCAAAGGACAGGTCCTTATAGATCAATTGGCTGATTCACCACTCTAGCATGATGAACCTTTACTCATTAAATTCCCTGATGAAACAATCATGCATCTAAGTCAATATCCATGGAAAATGTAATTTGATGGTTCATTCACTCAACAAGGATCTGGAGCAGGGGTTCTGTTAGCTCTTTTTCTTGTACGAATCAATTGAAACAACAATAAGTGCTTGAACCTCTATTCCCAATGTAGGTTCATACATGAATAAGGATAATTAACAAAGATAAAACTCCTTCTGCACTTTGGGCTCCAAATACCCAGGCGGGTGTACCTAATTAAAGACTCACTGAATGACAGAGAATCTCATAATGGATTAAGGATTTATAATCCTTCTTATTTTTATGCCATTTTGGCCTAGGAAGGCTAACCTATCGATTCACTCTTCAAGGAATAACTAAGATGAATTATATCCTCTGAATACAATCAACTACACATATATGCTCTTAAATATCATAAAATAAAGATTTTAATATTTGAGTTTATGATAATAACCACTTGTCAGCATCTTGACCAGTGCCTTATCATGGGTGATAGAGTCATAACAGAGCATACACATATTAAGATAATTAGTAGAAACACAAATGAATCCCAGATAGAGTTCCTTACAAACTATCCTCTCACTTTTACACCAATGTATCAAATCCTTGCATAAATACTAATCCTCTGCAATCATCTGTAAGATTTAAACTCTCCTTGAAAGTAATTCACAAATAAGAACATGACTATCTTATAACTAGTACACTCAAAATGCCTTACAAATTAAACATACAAGAATTAATGGTAAATGAAAGAAGACATCATTGACATGAAAATGGAGATTCCATTGTATTTTTATTTATACGAACTCAATAACAGTACATTTTGAAGACTCAAAACCAATAGTCAGACCAATGTAGTAATCTGCCTTGTAGTCTTATTTTACAAAACTTATTACAATATTACAACTTGATACTTACAGGTAGCCACAGTCATCTTGGAATCCTTTTGGAAAATAAGGATGCAACAAGCTACAAATGACTGGGCTAAAGGACAAAATACAGTTTCAAGAAGAGACAAAATTTCTGGTTGATGAGATAACAAAAATTCGCTATCAGCCATGTGATCATTTGTCGTGTGATCACCTGGATGCTTGAAGTTGCTCCGAAGTAGTCAGGTTTTTTACATCTAGATTTTGTCCTCTTGTTGGTGTAGAGGCCCCAATATCTGATTTATTCTATTGGCTTAACCTCCTTTGTGCTAGTTGTCCCCTTTACATTTGTCATCTCATGTTACTGGGGTGACTATTCCATACTTGCTAACCCATGTAGTGAACACTTCATCACTTGGCCAAGTGAAGCTGAGAACTTCATCTTTTTGGCTGCTCAACTCTTCCTAGTCACTACTAGCCTTCTCAACTTCCGCCTCCCATGACTCAAAAAATTCCTTGGCTTTATTCAAAATATCTATGGTCAGCACAAACCATCCAGTATTTGCCAATGCAATAATGCTTTTTGTCCTGCTAGTCAGTGTTTCATTTAACTGTCTCAGCCATAGGGATTCACTCTTTATGTTCCCATCTTCCTTGAACATATTGGTATACATATCATATCTATCCCTATAAAATTCTTCTCTCAAGACTGTGACTCTCTTTATGACCATCCTCTTCTTAATGTCTAAATTAATCATCAATTTTAGACACTTATGGGTGCTCACTAGGATGATATCAATATTATTGTGTTCTTTTGAAAGGGAGTAAAATGAATTAACATGAGCTACCTTCCCTTTCCATTTACTCATTATCAAGTCCCATTGTCTCTTTTTATCTTCATATCTACTGGTGATACCTGCAATCTTTTTTCCCAACAGGTAGAGGTTAGGGAGGTTGATCTCACTGGCACACCTTTTGAGATTTGAAAATATCTGATCTATGTGCTTTTGCTTCACCAATTCTTTAGCTTCTTTGTAGGCCTGGGAATCTTCTAAGTCCCTCTTACCCTCTTCTTCTAATCTTGTCCTTTCATTGATTCACCTGTTCTTCTCAGCTTCCAATTCTTCTCTCTTGGCATCAATAGCTTCCTGAGTAGTAGGACTTAGAGGTGCAGGGGATGGGGGATATGTTATAAATGGACTTGAGGAGAAAGGCTGATATGGGTCCTGAGGAATTAGTCTTTGGGGCACCAGTTGGGTCTTCTTCTTACCTTCCAGCTCTGCTTTTTTGTTATCCTTAATCAAATATTTCACCTTCTCTTCGTTGTAAGCTTTGAGCACAAAATCATATCTTTCATTTAGACTAGCATATGCTTCCTTTTCCTTTTCTGAGACTTTCATGCTTAGATTGGAAACCTATACAAAAAGGTTAGCTGCTTCAATTCTCGAGGTATCTGCAAACCTTTTCACAATTAGGCTGCCTGTGTCTTTAGTCTCATCATCTTCTTTAATTCTTCTCTTGTCCTTTTTCTTTAGTGACCATATCGCCAATGCTGCATGATCTTCACTAAACTGGGCACCAATTGATGTCTTAGCAGGGCTTATGGGTTTATCTTTTTTCCTTTTGGCATCAAAAACAACTGCATTGGCTAAATCCCATTGTGGCAATATGAGAACTCCTTGCCTTTTGATCATTTGTCTACCCTCCTAGGGAGTAATCTTATCAAATTTTGATATCAATTCTTTCTTGACTGCTTTCTCTATGTCCTCCTTGGCAGCATTGGGTTAAAATTATATCATTTTCTGGCACTTATCATTATATTCACCAATATGGCATCTCCATAGGAACTGAATAAAAGCCCTGGTTTTGATGAAATTGTCATCAGACAAGAATTCATCACTAGCTTGTTTGGTCACAGGATCTAATTCTTTGCCAGCAAATTCTGCCACTGTGAGGTCAGATAATGTATGTTTAGGCTCTTCTAGCATCCCTTCTTGTAATTCTTGAGTAGTAACAACTACTTCACTAGCATTTCTCTTCTTGAGCAATTGCTCAGCAATGGTCTGGTCATCATATTGCATAGGGGATTGGGAAGGAGAATACAATTCACCTCCTTGTTCTTTTGTCTTCACCCTTTGCCTCTTTAGAGAGGGTACTTCTTGAACATCAGTATCCATTGGCCTCTTTCCTTTATGCTGAATGGGCAAATCAACTCTGGGAGCAATAGTGGTATATCCTCTTCTTTTGTATACTAGATAGTTCCCAGGTGGAACCATTTTACTCTATGGAAATTTATTCAAAATAGCAAGAGCCTTTTTTGGGTTACTCTCAAATGCTCTCTGCCTTTTCTCATTTAGGGTTTGCATTATTCCCTCAAAAAGATTCATTAGTGAATCAATTTTATAAGACCATCGAAAAAAATCCTTTAGAGGATCATAGGTCTTGTCAAAATTCAGAACAAAGTCCAAGGATTTCTTATATGCCATCCATTTTTCCTTCCTGACTTCTTGAACCTCCAGGTCAAAGATGTTCCTGATAATATCCTCTAGATAGTAGAATTGATGCTTTAGCATTATACAATTGGTCCTCTTTCTAAACATGCCCATGATAAAATCTTCATTATCTACACACCTAGCTATGGAAGTGGATAAATGATAGGGTTCAAAGTATTTTCCAAACTGTGTCCACCCTCCTTTTGTTATGATAAAGTGATGGGCTCTAGTGAGGGTAGGAAAGATATTTCCCTTCATCTTTCCGATCAAAGCTTCCTCCTGTAGCCCACCTAATTGTCTTATGATTTCTGCTATCCCAATTTTGAGTTGGATTCTGTAGGGTAACACATAAGGAACACCTCTAAAACCATAAACCCTAATCACTGAAATCTTCATTATCTGCACACCTGGCTATGGAAGTGGATAAATGATAGGGTTCAAAGTATTTGCCAAACTGTTTCCACCCTCCTTTTGTTATGATAAAGTGATGGGCTCTAGTGAGGGTAGGAAAGATATTTCCCTTCATCTTTCTGGTCAAAGCTTCCTCCTGCAGCCCACCTAATTGTCTTATGATTTCTACTATCCC
>MU227759.1:572492-586787 GCA_018584345.1 Thuja plicata
TGCATGATGCATTTTTGAAAGAACAACATAAGGATTTGAGCTCAAACTCCTTTCTATTTTTAATTCATCTGAAATCCAAGTTTATTACTAATACCCATGCTTCCCAAAATCTTTGATCTATCGGGAAAAAAATGAAACTCATATTTTCAATGTGATTAACTTGGTACTAGTGTGTTTATTTTTAAACACACTATTTTTTTTCCACTTCTTCTACTACATTCTTTCTTGTCCTAACTGCTTCCTGCAAGTGATACGTTCTTTCAACTGAGGGATTTATTTATTTTCCTTCAATTTAGTTCCCGAGGGGGCATGATCACAGTATCATCAATTAAATTTTTGCTCGGAACAACATTAAAAATGACTTTGTTATTAAACAAACTAGGGGCATAATAGTTTCCCTGACTAAAGTTGAAATCGTTGGATAGAAAGATTTGGTTCTCATGAGCTAGATATCTTATGTTTCCTGATTTTAAAATATTCTTATTAAGCTCCTGGTAGCTTTATACTGGCTTTTGGACGACAATCAAGTTCAGAATCAGTATTATCACTCTTTGGACGACAACCAAGTTCAGAATTGGTATCTTTAGAATCTTTTATTGATTTTTGGACGACAACCAAGTTCAAAATCATTTCTATTAGTTTTTTTTGATCAAGTGTGAGACTGATCTCATCAACATTTCATTCAACAACCAAGAACAGAATTCTCAATCTTTCTTAAGTCAAAATCAAAAACTTTCTTTGAATCAATGCGTTGCTCGCACATCAATTCAAAGAGGGGCAAATGTAACCACCTGAATTTGGTCTGTTGCAACTATGGACCCTATTTTCCCTAAGTGTGGTCATACCCCCAATTATGTCCAAATGACCCTCTTAATTCTTGGCATAATTCTTTTGAAATCAATTTAATCTCCTAAAGTGATCAAATCACTAAATTATTTACTTTTAGCCAAAATCAAAATCATTCAAATACATGGCTAAAAATGATTAATTTGCTAGGAATTAAGTAAATCCCTAAATCAATTACACACTTGCAAATAACCCATTCCCCTAGCCTATTTAATCTAATTAAAATGGCTATAGTCCCCTTAATTATTAAAAAGCAATTTAATTATTTACATAATTAATTCCTATATTTTAAATGAATTAAATAAGTTTAATTCATTTAATTAATATTCCCTTAAACCCCAACATAGGAACCTATCTCAACCACTTCTACCCTGGGTTCTAACCCTTCTCAACCCATTCACCCTTGCTAATCTAATCCTAATTCTAATTCTACCCTAACCCACCTCCTAATGTTGTTACATTGCATTAAGGAATGATTAACAACTCCACCCACTTGAGAAAGTCAAGGAATCTCAAGATTCCTTCCTCAAGTCCACCTTCTCAAGCCACCCTCTTACACCCTTCCCGTGCTTCTTTAAGGCTTTCATTAATGCCTCATTAATGAAGATGCCTTAAGCCCATGTCTCCTCCATACCTCATTAATTATCAAGGTATTAATGGCTCTTACACCACCATTAATGAGTCCCTCAACTCATTAATGAACCTTGTCTCCCCTCACTCTCTCATTCTTCTATAAATAGTATGCATTTTGGAGCACAAAAGAGCCTTTATCTCACATTAGAAAATACATTGTTATGCTGCTAAGATTTAGATAGCTTCATTTTCATCTCATAGTTCCATTACCATGCATTGTTATAATGTCCATTTTTAGACTAGTATACATTGCTCATTGAATAATAGCTTTTTTTAAATCAAATCTTTCATGCTAGGTTGTTTATGTCACTGGTATTTAGCATAAATGTGAGGGCTTTTATGTTATTTTCTACACTCATCCTAGTTAGAAAGAAATAAGTCGAAGTTATGGTTTATATGCTTATTAACCCTTGTTTTTCACTAACAGAATGACTTATTGAAGTGTTGTGTCGCAGATAATAGGTGCACAAATATACACAAACAGTTGATTGTACTAGGGAACTGATGATTGAAAAAGGAATTTCACAGAACTTTTGGAGAGAAGTTGTGAGTACTCTTTTTACACATTGAACCAAGTACAAATGAATAAAGGTACCAAAAAGACACCTTATGAAAACTGGTATGAACACAAACCTAATGTCAGTTACTTTAAATTTTTTGGAAGCAAATGTTATATTTTGAAAGATTCTAGAGAAGGAAAGTTTGATTCAAAAGGAGAAGGAATATTCTTAGGATATTCTACGAGGAGTAAAGCTTACAAATATTTGAACAAAGTTACTAACAAGATGGTGGAAAGTGCAAATGTAAGAATTGATGAATTTGCAGAAAGGAATGATGACGATAGAAAGAAGAAACCTGAGGATTGTGAGAATTTTTTATATGTACAACCTAATGTTCCTAATACCTTACTGAGAACACCTACTAAGGATGAAGATGAACAAGGAGTTCTACAACCGAATGTTGAAGTTGAAGGACCGATACCTACCAAGCCTATTTTGGAAAAGTATGTGAGGAGGCACCATTCCCTGAGAAAGATTATTGGAGATAAGGATGTTGGAGTGATGACTAGAAGTAAGGTAAGAGGCAATACATGTTTGATATTTATATTTGAGCCAAAGAAAGTTAAAGAAGCACTAGATAATGAAGATTGTATGAAAGAAATGAAAGAAGAGTATGATCAAATTGAGAAGAATAAGACAAAAATGTTATTGGTACTAAATGGATTTTCAGAAACAAATTGAATGAGCATGGAGAAGTAATCAAAAATAAATCTAGATTGGTTTGCAAAGGTTGTGCACAAGAAGAAGGCATTTTCTATGGAGAGACTTTTGCACATGTTTCTAGATTGGAAGTAGTTAGAATAATTCTGTCTTATGATGCATACAAAGGATTCAAGGTATATTGGATCGATGTTAAGTCTGCATTTCTTAATGAGATACTTGAAGAAGAAGTATACATTGAGAAACCTGAAGGATTCATTGAGAACACTAACAAGAACAAGGTATGTAAGTTACATAAAGATTTATATGGTTTGAAAAAATCACCTCGAGCATAGTATGAGAGATTGCACTCTTATCTAATCAAAATAGGATTTTAGAGAACAAGTGATAATAGTAATGTTTACTTGAAGTGTGAAAGTGACAACAAAGTTTTGATTGCTGAAATTTTTTTTGATGATATTATTTTTGGAGGTAATGACACCTTATGTAAAGGATTTACCGATGAAATGAAAAAAGAGTTTGAAATGTCAATGATTGGAGAGATTAAGTTCTTTCTAGGTCTACAGATACAACATGTTACTAAAGTGATCTATATTACATAAGCTAAGTATATCAAAGAGATCCTCAAAACCTTTGGTATGGAAGATTCCAAGCATGTTGGAACACCTATCACTAGTACATTTGGGCCTCATTTCCGACATTCAATTTCGACCAAAGGCCATTTTGTCTTGTGATGTTCACTTTTTTTTTTGTTTATGTCCCAAAAAGGTCAAAATTTTGACTTTAGTTAATTTTATTGTAGAAATTTTGACCAAATTGGGTTAAAGTTGTTTCTTATGTAATCCTTCTATACAAGGTTGTTTCTAGGGTTATATGTTTGATTTTTTGGGCTAGGTTTTTAATCATTAACACATAGTCTTTGTTCCTGCATAGAGTTTCCACTTAGTATCATTTTCTATTACCATATTTGAATGATTTAAATCTTATAATGTAATTGTGTGTGGAAAGGATCTAAGAATCTTTGATTTTGTGTGATATAAATCCAGAAACTAGAATTTTTGAACAAAATGTCAATGCAACATATCCAAGTGTTGATACTGACATATTTATAAAGATAATCTCAAGCCAATAGCTAAGTAATTCAAAACCTCTATATTTACAAGCCACATTTTCAAATCCTATCCACAACTATCTATTTGAAAAAGTAAAATAATAAATTCAAACCCCGAGGTGTTTTTTAAGATCTTGTGCTAGTGAGGTTCAATGGCTAACTCATATGTTTATTGTGATGACAAAGCTCAGAGACTCACCTGAAGGTAGGTCCAACAAGTACGAATATGATCTAGACACCATTTAGCTACAAGAGTAAATATACCAAATTCTTTAAATAACCATGCCAATCAGAGACAACTAAGTTTCTTCCTTAAATTGCTAGATTCTACAACACGCTGATGATTTGGAATGGACATGGGAATGTATTAAGGTCATGGAGAAATAGATAATTTTATTCATATGGCATGAAGCCAATCATATCACAATATCTTCAAGTATGTGAAATCGTTAGGCCATGTCTTCAAGTATGTGAAATATGAGGCTTGAAACAGTTCACCTGTCAACAATTTAATCATCAATACATCCAAATGACAGTCTTCTAGACACATACATTTTCATGTTCCTGAATATCAAAATATTTTACACCTTAGAACATTTAAGTACATCCTTAGAACATTTAAGTACGTCTATTGAACACATAAAACTTATTGCTAGTGCAGATATTCATACACCTTGAAAGGGTACATACTTTGAGTTCTTTACATTTGAGAAATTTTGAACTCAAATCGAGTCATATAAAACAACAACTGTATACATTATTATCACAAACTCTTAAAAATCATTTTCTAAACACTTTGAATATTTACAACTTTGAGACAACTAATTTCTCTAATAATATAATTTCAGAACTATAGAAATAATATTCTAAACACAATGAAATATTCAAAGGAGTATAAGTTCTATATTTTAGGGAGTATGTGTCTCTCACTTTCCTTTTTTTATCTACAAGTATAGCTCCTACAGATTATGATTATCAAAACAGTTTTGGTCATGCAGTTTTCATGAGAAGACACTAGTGAAGGCATTATATTTTTCCATTAGTATATCTAAGGAAAAACATGATCTACACCATCGGTATACACCACATCGACAGACAGGGCACAACACTACCCGACGCTAAGGTTACCTGATACTGCCAAATACAAAGCATCTTGACAAACACTATTCAGTGTTATCCAATGACAAAAAGGATAAAGGAACTCGATGAGTAACAACAAGTGAAACCCGATGAAACAACAAAGAGAGGAACCGACAGATGAAGGGAAACCGATGATCAATTCAAAAAAGGAACATCAAAAGACTTCCAGTTCAACTCGATGACCAAGAATTGACAGTCAGTTACATCCTGCAAGAAGTGGATTTGACTTTCCACGTCAGATAAAACACTGAAGTTGTATATTTAGCTTCTTGTTTTTGTTTTAAATCCATTATGTGCGGAGGAATCAATGTAATTATTATTGTTTTAATTAGTTTAACTAATTTAAAACATGAAAACTAAAGGATCAAGGTCACGTTGTAAACCTTGGATCAAGAGTTAACATTATAATGCGTGATTCTAGAATAGGTCAAATACATGTATAAATAGATGCTCAATCTATTGTGAACATGTTGTTCGATGATGATTGTATCCATTGAGAGCATGTAAGGATCAGACAAGAGAATTCATGTAGAAGGATAGAAAAGGATCAAATCAGTTTCAAGAACAAGAACATAGGCTACCTATGAGCAGAGAAAAGGTATCAATCAATCACTATAGGTGATATTCATTTATGAGAGCTTTAATGGATTTGGGATCAGCAATAATAGATTGCATACAGTCAGGTCAAACATATTGTACTCATTCTAACAAGTGTAGTATACTTAGAAATCCTTTCAAAAAAGGTGGACCTAACAATCATATGGTAAATCTCCTAACTGAGTGCACACTTCATTAGTGTTGCTAAAGCTCTTAACATAGTAGATATTAACCAGTCTCCACTTTAATACTCCTAATAGGGTAGATCATCAGAAGTGATCAATTGTAAGCCTTTACCGGCTCCCTTCCATTCTACACATAGTGAAGTTTTGTGGGTGCCATCCCCACCGCAGTTTTTACTTCCTAACAAGAGTTTTTTGTGATATCATATCTTGTGTTATGTGCTTATTACTTTCATGAATGTTTGTATGAATTTTGCAAACAATTAAATATTATGAATTAATACTACTTTCATAAGAAGAACATCAGTAATGGTCGACAATACATTAAAAAATGATTACTAATGATCAAAGGTGAAAAGAGTTAAAAGTTTTAGAGGTATTGATTCACCCCTCCCCTCTTAGTACTACTTCCCATTAATCCCAACATTTGGTATCAGATCCAAGTCTCTTCTTGGAAATCTTAAAGGATTAAGAGAAAAGATCATACAATGGAGAAGTACAAACTTGATAAGAATATTGAGAATAAAAAACTTGAGATACAGATGTTCTATGAATAGTATAAAGAAGCGAAATTCAATATGAGAGAGCTGTTGGATGAGAGAAAAGGTATGGAAAATTGGAGCAATGAAAAAGATTATCAAGAAGAAGAGATTCCATATTTATTTGAATCTTCAGGATCAAATACAAGTAATGCATTAGATACATCAGAAGAGAACATCACAAGTCTAAAGGAGATCAATCAACATCTGACAGAACAAATAAAGATGCTACAAATCAGTCAAGAGACCCAGATGGTAAGAATGATTGATGTGATGAGTTCTACTAGACAAGATGAAACAGAAAGAACACTAGCTATTGATGACAGAAGGAAGATTACAAAGAAGCTACAAGAAAAGGAGTTAGAAATTCAAAGACATGCTAAGCATCACCATGATATTACAAATCATATTATTCTTATGAGTCAAGAAGAAAATAGAATGAATATAGAACTCATTGAAAGAGTATAGGCTATCGGTGAAATAAGAGAAGAGAATGGGAAACTAAAGCATGAGGTTAGAGTTCAACAACAACATAATGAAATTATTAGAAAGGCTAAAGAAAGCAATAAAATAATGGATGATTTTCTTGAAGGACAACAAAGAGTCAACAAAAACAATGGTTTAGGCTTTACTAAAAATAGAGAATCATC
The DNA here is from genome assembly GCA_018584345.1 of Thuja plicata. Lineage (NCBI taxonomy): Eukaryota > Viridiplantae > Streptophyta > Pinopsida > Cupressales > Cupressaceae > Thuja > Thuja plicata. The sequence continues at coordinate 579,411 of MU227759.1, forward strand.
AAATCAAGACAATCCAAATAATATCTATGAAAATCCAAGACCAAGAAAGCTGACATGCAAACACTACAGAAAGAAAGGCCACACATCAAATGTATGTATTGGAAAAATGAAAGGTATTCATAAATCTACATCTTCATTCATAGGATTTTGTTATAAATGTAACAAGAAAGGACATAAAGCATATGAATGTAAGTCTAAGATGGAAAAACCAAAGAAGGAAGCCTACATGGAAAAATACTATCCTACATGCAAGATGAATGGGCACACAAGTCTTGAATGCTGGAAAAAGAAAAGGCAAGCATGGAAGCCTAAAGGTCAAGAAACTCCCTATCAACCAAAGATAATCGGTAATCAATATGTATGGGACTACGGTACATGGAAAAATTGTACAACATGTGGTAGATATGGTCACATTGCTGCAAACTGCATGAGGGCATGGACCAAAAGCTCTAGAGGCTAGACAAACCCTGGAATGGCATGCTTACACTGTCACAAAGTTGGTCATCTCAAGAAAGACTACAAAGACTGAATGACAGAGACAAGCACATATCCCAATGGAAACACCATTGAAGATATCTAGAGGGCTAGAGACAAAATATGGAGAAAAGCTTCAAGCAATGAGGAAGCTAGACCAAGCAATGCAAATGATGACACCCCATCCAATGGATCCAGTAACATCACCACCCCCACTTAAGCTAAAAAAGTAAGTATGGAACTACACTACACCAAGTCATATTTTGCATCAGTTCCATTATACAAATTGATACATAGTCAAAATCTGCATAAATAAAGATGCATATTATGTTACTTGTTTCAATTCTGAGAAAGCAACCCCATTGGTATACACATACCAAAAATTGTCGGTGAACATAATGGATGAGATGTCTACACTTAACCGAGAATTGTCGGTCAACACATAAAATGGCTAAGTTGCTAATGTAACCCGACACCTGTCAGTAAGGAAGCAAAGTTATAAAGTTGTCATGACAGAACACCGATATCCATTGGTAAAAGTAAAATTCTTAAATAGCCATCTTGAACATCCTGAAAACACTGATGATGATTTTGAAAGTCTTCCTGACGGACTTCATCTTCATGACCTGATGAGTCATTGAGCATTTATGATAGACTTAGGGAAAAATTCTATAAATAATCGATGAGAGCACTTCATTTTGCACCTGCGATTTGAAGAGAAAAAGCAGAGAGATTGAAGAGCATTCAACAGAGTGACCTCGAATCGATCCATCACACAACAAACAAATCACTCACCAGTATTACGGATTGAAGTAAGTATCGAGGGCACCAAAATAACTCTATTGTTATTTTCAAGAAAGCCCTAAGATTTGAAAAATGATGGCAACCACTTCAAGAACTGCAAAGATCAAGAATGATAAGAAGAATGTGGTTAAGTTAATTAAGAAAAGCACCTGTGTGGATCCCAAGTATAAAATATGCCTAGAGATCACATCGCAACCCAATGAAACTGACGCATTTTCTAAGATTCCACCTAGGGTTTTGCTGATAGAGGATGTAAGGTCCTAAATTCACTGCAAGATCATTGAAATAGGTGATCTGGAGATGGATGAAGCTTACAAAAAGATTTGTGATGTAGAAGGAAACCTAAAAGATGAACATAAGCATCTGCAAGTGAAGGGAATAACCAATGCCCTATATTTCCTGAGGGACTTCAAAATTGACTAGATTAGGTTAGTACTTAGCAGAATGCATGATCAGAAGTTGTGGTTGGATCAACCCAAACAAATCACTAAGGATGTCCTTCATGCTATCATTGGTTATCCAATAACTAACAAGCCTAAGGCTCACAAGCATCCTTCTAGGCCAGAATTTGAAAAGCTCACAAAAGCTAAATGTGATAATACAGGTCTTAAAGTTAACACCATCATTGACAAAGAACTGAGATTCAATGCATGTGTGATTGGTTACAAGATCTTTCAGGCAAGCAGGCTAAAAAAAATATCATCAAAATCAGTAAGCACAACTTACAAGATAGTAACAAAGGGAATCCAGATGGATCTATGTGAGATCCTACTAAAGCAACTTGATGAGAACATGAACACAATAAGGTCTGCAAAGACTAACACATGTAAGTTTGGCTCACTTATCATGTGTATATTTTTCTACTTTCAAGAATAATTTCCTTCAGTAGGAAAAGTGAAATGGGATATTACAAAGCTGGTGACATTACAAATTAGTGAACTAATTAAGTCACTAGGAGATAACTTTGATCTAGTTGTGACTGCATACTTCCTTGAATTCAAGAAAAAGATGATGGAAAGAGAAAGGATTAGGGATGAGATATGGTTTATGGTGGATACAGACTTCACCCACATAAAATTGGTTGTACCAAGGATAGCTTGGTTAGCCCCTCTTGATTATGAAATCAACATAGATCAAGCAACCAATGCTATTGATGCATTGATCAATGAGCCAATTGACAACAAAAAACCAAGGTTTGGAACTTATGAAGAGGCCAAGTAAAAGATAAATAGAGGCCTATAAATAAACAAGAGTGTCAACAAGAAGAATAAGATGGTCAAGAATATTAAAAAGATTCTATCGGTTAATAAGGAAGAACAAGAACAAACAGAGGAAACCGATGAATAGGGTATCATCGGTGTAGGGAAAGATGAGTAGAAATTAGATTATGAGGCAACTAAATCTGATACACCTCCACCTGCTACAAAGAAATAGAGGACTAGAAGTCAAACAGCTAAGACTGATACCACACCTCTTAAGAAAGGTCAAGTAAGGACCTATAAGAGGAAGCAGCCAACAAAGAAAACAAAGCAGAAAATAGAGAAACAAACACCTACAAAGAGGAGAAAAAAGAATGGTTAGGACAAAAGATGACATGGAGGATTCTAAAGAGGATGAGCTTGATGTAGTGAAGAAAAAATTTAGAAATCAAACAATTGATGAGGTTGTTGAATCCATTGTTGTATCTGGCACCATGTATGATAAGAAAATCAGACAATGGGATACACTTAAACTAGAGGACCAAAATAAAATACAAGAGGCAATCATTAGGTCAATGGTAAAATTCAAATATGTACCAGCTAATTTATCCATCAAATACCCAAAGAGCTAGGTAACAGAATATCTCAACAATGGTCATATGCTCTACAAACTGAAAGAGAAGCAAGGGAGAGGGTACTTGTTACACTTATGCCTCCCGAATATAAGATAGAAGAAATCAAGGAAATAATGAAGAAGCACTCAAGAAAATTTGTAGCCAAAATAAGAGCTTACAAAGTGCTAGAGGATAAGTTTATAGAGCTGGATACAATGACCGAGACTAAATGGAGACAACTCCTAGATCTTCCTGCAGATTCAACAAGTCATGAGGAACAATTACTTCTCACTGAAACACCTCATAGAGAGGAGGAGAAATATAAGGCAAGTCCTCAGCACATTGCTTTGGACAATGTTGAATATATGGAGCCAATAGATTTGGACAAAGCCGTGGATGATTTGGACATTCAAGACATAACACATTATGACTCTAATAAAAATCCTCAGAAAGAAGATGATGTTATATTCATATCACTTAATGATTAGATCAAGAAACAAAAAATGGATACCCAAGCCAATAAAGACATGGATGTTGCTGATGAGACATGGAAGGACACTTCAGTCATGGACATAACAGAACCAGACCCTTCAGAGAAAATACAAAAAGATGAGGATGTCACTGCTCAAAAAGATCAAACCGATGAGAAGGACACCACTTTAGATACAACACAAGCTAGCACACAAAGAAATATGCCAGTATTGATGAAGGCCATCAATATACTAGAAGGTAATACTGCAGAAGATACAAGCACACCCAAGGACAAGGGTGATGTAGAAGAAAAAGACACCACAGATGACACAAAGGACACAATTTAAAAAAAATCCGCAACCGATGACCAAAAAGATAAGTATATTAATTAAACAAAAAGGGAAACACAAAAGGTAGAAGAGGAAACACAAAAAGAAAAGAGTGAAGAAGCAAAGAAAGATGATCTGGAGAAGAAAACTGAAAAAAAATCTGCAGAGACACCCAAGGTTTATGGAGAGACATCTTCACAAAACTGACAGGTGTACCCCAAGAAGAAAACACAAGAAGCATATTTAACAAATCCTTCACCAAGCACTTCAAAGAGGGAAATTGAACTAGCAATGGTAGTTCATACATCTGCGTCCACACAAGTCTCAAATAAGAAGAAAAGCAAGCATAAGAATCCAGTCACTCTAGATGAAACCATTGAGATTCCAGTTTGTGATCCCAGGACATTGGATCCAACTGAATTGACAAAGTATGCAAGACTTTGTGAGAGAAAAGTAGTGCAAGACAAATTAAGAAAAGACACAAAAGAGGAAAAGGTACTTGAAGTAGCATGAAGAATACTTCAACAAATTGTACCAGATGTAGATGTTGACCAAACATCCCCAATGATTGATCAATTAGTGGTTCTCACAGACACAATCACATCTCAGAACATAGATGATGAGAAGGTCATGGAAGAAAGACTTGAACAGAAATATGAGTTCAAGCTAGCAGAAAAGATAAGCCAAGAAGTGGCATTGCAAAAGGTAAATATTTTTGAATTGGTTAGCACAATAGATCTAATAATCTCAGAAGCTATAACCTTGATACAAAATTTATGCATGCTTGATCAACTCACCCAGGAGTATGCCGACAAGATAGCACAAATAGATGTTGATCTTAAAACAAGTGCACAAATTCTCATGAATAGTGAAGAGGAAATAAAATTGCACAATGAGCAACTCAAGCAAGCTAAATAATTGAGATAGGACATTCAGATTGCAGAGACCAAGTTTATAGATGAGGTAAATGAGCTTCAAGCACAACTCTTACCGACACTCTCACTACTATAGAAACATATGATAGAGGAAAAAGCACTACTTGCCACCGCACAAATGTCTATCCTAGACAACATTTATGATATGCATGCACGACTAGAGCTAGAGCACATGGCACTATAACTACTGAAAGAAAAATGGGAGAAATTTCTCAAAGACATCAAGAACACCCACTCACATATTGTTGAAACATTGTAAGTTACACATTTTTGGCATCTTATCAGTTGTACATTTTTGTCATGAGTATCAAATAAAGGGGGAAGTGATATGTACATTCATAGTAAAAGAAGGGGAAAATGAAAGGAGGAAATGATGTGTACAGTCAAAAATTTGAAAGAGCAAAGAACAGGGAATGTATAGTACAGAGGAAAGTATACATGTACATATAATTATACTATACCGATGCATACAATTAGGGGGTGTCATATAATGACAAGGATATAGACATGGTGTACATACTAAACACTTAGTATTATGCACATATCAGTTTTTGATACTAATGTCAAATGGGGAGATTGAAGGCATTATATTTTTCCATTAGTATATACAAGTAAAAACATGATCTACACCATCAATCTACACCACACCGACAGATAGGGCACAACACTACCTGATGCCAAGGTTACCCGATACTGCCAAATACAAAGAATCCTGACAAACACTATTCAGTGTTATCCGATGACAAAAAGGATAAAGGAACCTGACGAGTAACAACAAGTGCAACCTGATGAAATATAAAAGAGAGGAACCAATAGATGAAGGGAACCTAATGATCAGTTCAAGAAAGGAACACTGACAGACTTTCAGTTCAACCTGATGACCAAGAACAAACAATCAGTTACATCCCACAAAAAGTGGATCTGACTTTCCACGTCAGATAAAATGATGAAGTTGTATATTTAGCTTCTTGTTTTTGTTTTAAATCCATTATGTGTGGAGTAAGCAATGTAATTATTATTGTTTTAATTAGTTTAACTAATTTAAAACATGCAAACTAAAGTATCAAGGTCAAGTTGTAAACCTTGGATCAAGAGTTAACATTGTAATGCGTGATTCTAGAATAGGTTAAATACATGTATAAATAGATGCTCAATCTATTGTGAACATGTTGTTCGATGATGATTGTAGCCACTGAGAGCATCTAAGGATCAGGCAAGATAATTCATGCAGAAGGACATAAAAGAATCAAATCAGTTTCAAGAATAAGAAGACAGGCTATCGACAAGAAAATAAAAGGTATTAATCAATCACTATAGGTGATATTCATTTATGAGAGATTTAATGGATCTATGATCTATAATAATAGATTGCATACAGTCAGGTAAAAAATATTGTACTGATTCTAACAAGTGTAGTACACTTAAGAGATCCTTTCAAAAAAGGTGGACCTAACAGTCCTATTGTAAATCTCTTAACCGAGTGCACACTTCATTAGTATTTCTAAATCTCTTAACATAGTAGATCTTAACTGGTCTCCACTTTAATACTCCTAACAGGGTAGATCATCATAAGTGATCAATTGTAAGACTTTATCGGCTCCCTTCCATTCAGCAGATAGTGAAGTTTTGTGGGTGCCATCCCCACCGCAGTTTTTACTTCCTAACAGGAGTTTTCTGCGATATCATATCTTGTGTTATGTGTTTATTACTTTCATGAATGTTTCTATGAATGTTTAAAACAATTAAAGATTATGAATTAATACTACTTGCATAAGAAGAATATCAGTAATGGTCGGTAATACATTAAAGAATGATTACTAACGATCAAAGGTGAAAAGAGTTAAAAGTTTTAAAGGTACTGATTCACCCCTCCCCTCTCAGTACTACTTCCCATTAATCCCAACAACTAGATGTTATTGTGTAAGAGTCAATAAATTCTTCCTCAGCTGTAGGGAGATTAGTTTTGGTTTGTCAAAGAAGTCACTTGCCATGGTCAAGAGAAAAATATAAATTTCAAAGAAAAAGGGACATTCCAGTGTGCTTATACTAGAAAATTTAAAAGCATAGCCCCCACCACCCCCGCCTGCAAATTAAAAATATTAAGAAAATCATATTGAAGCTTGTACTGAGATAGATAGTGATATATTGGAGGTTACATAAAATGATCAGCATATATTCGATGCTAATTAGCCAAACAGTAGTAAATCAATGTAGAGCTATACAAGCTTCAATCAGTCCTCTCCCTCAGAAAGAAAAGTGTAAAGATTCACCTTAGTTCATCTCTATAGAAAGTACTTCCAACTCAATTGCAAATGGTGAAACAACATAATTGGAAACAATAATGCAGGTGATTACAACCCTGCCATTATTATTGTAAAACTTCATTTGAAGAAGGATCTTAAAAGAGAAACCAATAATGGATCAGGGTACAACGATTCATCCTACAACTCTGTTTTCTTACTTATCTCAGTAGAGTTTGAAATGGGAACCCAATAATATGGAAAATGAAATGGTGCTGCTTATGTCAATGTTTGACCCTACTCAGTCCCAA
>MU227759.1:594183-604694 GCA_018584345.1 Thuja plicata
AAAATGATGTTTTATCCCTGCATGGTATAAATCAGCTTGTAGTTGATAGTTTTGAAGTGAGTTCATCATTGCAATATGAGGATAAAGAAATAGTTGAAGAATGCATTTCACATAATGATGAGTTACTCAATTGTGCAAAGGAATGCCATAAAGTTGTAAGTGATTTTTCTTCCTCATATGCTGAAAGTACACATGATGTTGAAAGTAGTTTCAAGGTGTTTGTTAACTTGCTGTATGATGAGGATGTTGATATGGATCAGCCCATCATTTGTCAAAATGTGTACAAAGGAGCTTTGCATAGAATTATCAATCCGCTTTTTGAAGAGCATGATGAAGTTTCAGATTTGGGTAGTTGTGATTTTGATGATGATACGGTGTTATACTGCAGAAAGAAATCAGATTGCTTCTCTTCTAGTTGTGACAGTGATTATGATGAAAATGTTGTGTTTGATGATGAAATATATGATCAAGTAATTGTTGAAAATCAGCTGACATGTGATAACAAGTTTTATGATGATTACTTTCATGTTGTTGCTAATTCAGTGTGTGATTGTGAAGATACACTAGAAAATTGGGAGTAATTTCTGAGGCTGATGTTGATGACATGTGTGAATACAAGTTTGATTACTCATTTGATTTTCGGTTGGACACACAAGGTGAGTTACAAATTCATGACACATATGACTCATTTGGTGAAGCAGAGTTTGAACACTTTGTGTTTCTGATTGATAGCATGTATAAATCAATTTATGAGGATGAATTTCAGTTTGATATTAGTATTCATGAGCATGCTGATGTATATTTTCATAGTGGACAAGATAGAGAAAATGTGTCCAATTTTTATATGCACTATGAAACCAAAGAGAGTTATTTTGTTTTGCCAAACACGGAGATTGAAGATGTACATGAAATTGGTGAAACTGATATGAATGATACTTTCAGCTTACCTCAAGAAAATGCAAATGAAAATCAGGTTTATGACAGAGGCACGTGTTGATTTCAGTTGTGAGTTGTTTGAGGATTTTTTTAAATGATGTACATGTTGTATAGTTGCTTTCCCTTCAGTCGTGTGGTATGTTTCCTTTCAATAAAGAGGTTCCCTATTTTTGGAGAAGTAAAAGTTGCAAAGGAGAAGAGAGAGAAAGTGAAAGGAGAAAGTTTGATTTGAAGTTTTGAATGGTCTACTATACCATGAGATTTTGAAATTTATCTGCATGCCAGCATGGGGCACGCATCCACAGTCAGAGCCACTGTTGGGACTGAAAAAATCAGTAAGGGTTTTTGAAGTACCATGTTAAAATTTTGCATTTTGACCTCCTAAAGTGCCTTTTGAGCCTATTTGTCCTGATGAAATCCTGGGGTATACCATGCATGTAAGGTGCTAATCACTCTTTTTTAGGCATTTGAAGACATCCCTGGTCATTAATTTCAAGTTTTGAGTTATTTCGTGATGTCTTGTTTTGAGTACTTGTCAAATCTGCATTTCTGCCTAAGTGTCAATCTGTTGTAACAGGCCTAGTTTGCCTTTGAATATCTTGTGTCCTATTGAGTGTCATGGCCCGCAACTTTGGGGATGTTGAGTATGTGTATCAGAGAACACATTTTTGAATCCTAATTCATTTCAATATGTTTTGACTAGGTTTCAAATCCCTCAAAGTTGGTAGTTTACTATTGTCACGCATTGTGCAATTGATCAGAATTCTGAGTAGCCCTGTTTGACTGACTATAACTTTTGACCTAGTGAACTAATTGAAAAATTTCCTTTTGTATCCCATTATAGAGGTCAAATAATTTTTGAGTCTCCGTCTTTAGGTCATGACAAGTCCATTTGGTCAGTTTTCTAAGCCCATTCCATTTGTAGTTTCTATCAGTGTGCCAAACTGTCAAATGCAGATTTTTGAATGACCTACTTTGAGGTCTTACAATTTCACACCCGGTTGAATGAAATGAATAATTGAAAGCTCCCCTGTATTCTAGGCATGGAAATGTGTTATCCTGATGATTTCCAAGTTATGATGAATCCATTTGTCCAGTTTGTCAATCTGATTCCGTTTGTAGTTTCTAATAATTTGATATAGATCAGTTGCACAGCTTGGTCAGAGGCCCTATTTGCAAGGTTATATCTTGAGAAATGTGATTGGTCACATTAGGAAAATGGTTTCCCTGAATTATAACCAAAATTTACTTCAAGTTTGTCAGGTCTCAGATCCTGAGGGTTTTGTTTGCACACTTTCCAAGCTTCTTTCCATTTGCAGAAATCAGTATTCCTTGTATTTTCGGTTTCCTACATTTTCAAGTGGCTACTTTTGAGGGGTTTCCAAATGTGCCTGGATAATTTTCAAGAGGCACCTTTCTAGATCCATATTCCCCATATAGCATACTTCCAATGTTCAGAAGCTCGAATTCTCAGGAGATCTTTTGACATGTTTTCAAAGCCAAAACCAAATGCGTTTGCCGCTGTCTGACATGGTGATTTGCATAATTGCTGTGAATAGGCAAATTGGGTGATTAAAATCTTATAACTGGTTGGGTTTCATCAGATGTCATTTTGCAGTATGGAGGAGTGTTAACCATGGTACATCTGTGCCCAGCGTCGTGTTCCAGTTACTTGAATCAGTCAATTTTTGAGGCCAGACCCAGAGGCCAGTTGCTATTAATTAAATCAGTATTGCATAATTGTAAAAGGATGGTTGATGGTCGTCGATTCAATGCTTCATGATCCAATTGGTAAATAGTTTACATCTCCATGAATGAAAGGAGACATCAAGTTAATGGGTTATTTGACAAGGTTAAATTTTTGAGTAATGGACATAATAAGGGGACTGTCCCGTCTCCACGAGGGCCTAGGTGGATGTGTAATGCACAGAGATTTTGAACCCTTCATTATTCTTCTGGATAAAAATTTGAATGCCAAGATGTTAGATTTCGGTCTTGCTTTTATAGTACCACCAGATGATGTCTAATATGTTAGGCAGGAAGTGACAGGAGAAAGTGGATTAAAAGGATTATGGCTGGTTAGAGAATTGCTGTGGTGGGGATATACCATTCATACAACTTTTCAAAATATATCAAACCCACATAACAAAGACCATCTGCAAGCTTTAGAGAGAGCCAATGAAAGACTCAAACTATTTCAACTTGGTGTTTTGGACTATGATGCAATGGTGTTGCATGCATTTAATGGAGGCTGTGTTCAAACATGGAAGATTGTTATAAACTTTAAATCTCATGTGATTGGAAAATGGTTAGAGCTAAAGCATTGACCTTGCCAATGAATGGAAGCACATAATGGCTAAAAGCTATGCAAAAGAGGTTTAATATTGTAAAGAAACTTAGAGTCCAGGAAAACAGCGCATGAAAACAACCTCCCTGCCTGTGGTAAGATAGGTCTGTTTGATAAGACTTTGGAAACTTGCAAGGCAAATACCAATCGGCAGCTGTGTAAAGCCAAATTCAACAACCTCTGCCAGCATATTCCCTGCCTTGCCAGCATCTTCCCTGCCGATGCAAAAATGGAAGCACAGAAAAAATACGTGAACTGTTTGACAACATGCCTCAAAGAGATGCCATCTCATGCGATGATTGCAGGATAAAAACAAAATGGATTTGTTGAAGGGATTTAGTAACTCTCGAGCATAATGCAATTGGCATATGTAAAGCCAAATTCAACAACCTTGCAGCATACTCCCAGCCCGCGCTAAAATGGAAGCCATGGGAGTATAGGGAAGGCACGTGACTATTTGAAAATATGCCTCAAAGAGATGCCATTTCATGAAAAGCAGTGATTGCAGGATATGCTCGAAATTGATATGTTGAATAGACATTTTAGAAACTTACAAGGCAAGTGCAGTTCACATGGTATAAAGCAAAATTCGCAGCCATAGTCTACGTTTTGGAAGATAGGGAGGATGTTTAATGTAAGTAGGAGACATAACTTTTAAATTTCAAGACCATATGCAATTTGGAAGGCATTGAATGGAGAAGTCTCTGCGCTGAGCATGGAGCAGCTTGCACAAGTCAGCAGAGGAGAAACTAAAGTCAAATGCAAGCACCAATACCCTATGTAGTGAATGTATTGGGTCTGCAAAATATGGGAGGCTTGTGCAATACAATGGGAGGTTGTAGACATCAATAATTGTCTTGTGCAAATGACATTGGAAGCCCGCGCAATGGTTTTGGGATTGGCTGTTTGAAGTATTGCCCAACGTTAATAAGGAGGCTATGCTTGCACAAGTAAATGGAGGTTGCGTGGGTTGAAAAGGAAACCAAATACAAGGGTGGATGCCAGATTAATGGTTAGAGATGCCAGCTAATATCAAATTTAAGTGCCAGCACACAGAGATAGCAAGTTGCAAGTCCAAGACGTGAAGAAAATTGAGCACTTCCAGGCATTTTTGTGCACAGGCAATAAAAATGTTTGATCCCACATGCATAGTGCACCGGTCGTATTTAGGATTTATATACTAAATGACTTAGTATGTAATATGAAGTGAAAAGAAAGGAAGTCCATGGTGGGCCTCTTGGCCGGTTGGAAGGCTCAGTACATGCGGTGGGCCCCACCCTAGTTTTGCGCAAAAATGCATAAAGCTTCAAAAACTCTCAAAAACATTATCCCAAAAGCACAAATGACAAGTGGCGCCCAGTTGGCGGTCAGCAAATCAGAGGATGCCACATGGCGCCTAGTAGGCGCCAAGTGGTGCAATTGTAGTGCAGTTCAAAAACACCAATCAAAATTTGACATGTGGTGCCAAGTTGACCTGCAGACCAATCAGAGGGTGACACTTGGTGCATTCTGGTGAGATATTGTGCAGATTTCATAATATTTTTTATTTTGAAATTCTTTCAACAAGTGGTTAACTAGTGTGCAACTTCAACAAAATCCAAGGGCTTTCTTATTGGCTTAATGGAAAGATGCACACCATCTAACCAATAAGCCATTAATCCCTTGCGACAAGTGTCACATGCTGGTGCATTGTGAGAAAATAATGAATTAATTGAATTATTTGATTTAATTCATCACAAAAAGAAAAGGGTTGACTAGTGAGAAATTTCAAAAAGATCTAAGGATTTTCTTATTGGCTTAATGGAAAGATGCACACCATCTAACCTATAAGCCAATAAGCCATTGGCCCACTTGGCACTTCAGACACATGGCACCTAGTGGATCTGTAGGCCAATCAAAGGCTGCTATGTGTAACTTTTGGAAAAGGGTTTTAACATGATTTTTAAAAAGCTATTGAATCTGTGAGATTAAAACATTAAATTGAAATATTATTCAATAGTCAAACTATTGAATTAATGCAAATATTTCAAATCTTCAAAACTGAAAATCTGCACGGGAAGGCCAACATGAATTAAAGTTTCAGAGGGAAAATCTTGTCCAAAATACCAAGTATCATATATCACCAGAAAGGTCTCAGAATGAGGATTCTGATTTTGTAGACCATTTGGGTCTAGATCAAATCAAATTCTTGTAGTTTAAGTTAGAAGAAGTTGCAAATATTTTTGAGAAGCAGACAGGTGTCAGTGAAGGAGATGGTTTTTCAATTTCTCCTATATCTTTCTTTTCTCCTGATTGTAATAGAGGATGTTGAAATTCATGCTGCTGGGCAGCTTCCAGGCTATGGAGTCTTATTTCTTTGTGTTCTTTGTTTTGAAAATGTATAGTTTTAGATGAATTTTAATACAAACCATTGAATCCCTATTCAATTCTTGTTTGATGTCTTTGTATGTACTGTCTTAATTATTGCATATTAACTTGTAAGGCATGTTAATATACCAGTTATAAGGTAGCTGTGAGTTTGAATTTAAGTTTCTTTCAAGGAGAGAGTAAGTCTTGATTTCAAATTCTGAGAGTTATAGGTATGCATACGAATTTGATGTCCAGGTATTGAAATGAGAAGAATGGCTTGCAAGGCATTTCATTCAGGTTTTTGAGTCTAGAATTGGGGTTTTATGAGAATGCACATTTGTATGACTTTGTTGCCCAATTAATAAGACACTGGTCTCTTTCTTGTCCAGCAGTTTCTTCATTAAATCAATTATTCAAATCAATTTTAATTTTCTGCATGAGAGCTTGAATGTTTATGTTTTTCATTCCATGAATGTAAGAATACATGTTAGTTTCTTTAAAGAAGAAATCCATGGGTTAGCCTGTCCGAGTCCAGAACTCGAAGAGAAGAAGGATTTTATCCTTGTCACATTGGCCATTTTCCTAGTTCTTAGCAGATCATGTAGGTGGGATCCTGCATAAGATTGGTTGAGTTGAACTCTTATATCTTGTAAGTCTGAGAACTATCCATTGATTTTCATGTCTGCATAAAAGGTTTTAGTGAGAAAGTATTTATGTATGCAGATTTGGTATGTTTTAGGTGCACCCGCCTGAGTGTGTGGAACTCGAAGTAGGAGGGTCAAATCCTCATCAATTAGCCTTTTCTTGCCCCTCAATTTGTATGAAGAAGTAGATTCATGTGAGTTGGACTAAGATCCCCAAGTCTAGTTTGCATATTCTCTTTTAGAACTGAAGGATACAAGAAAAAGAGCTAACAGGTTATGCTTTCAGAAATGCATAAAAGTCAAGTATTCACTAAGTGACAGATAACACCGACGGAGTGCACACCATCGGTAAAGGGAAAGAAGAAAAGTCACAGTGATACCTGATGAGAAGAAGACAGTGTTGCCTGACGAAGAAAACCATAGGATGCCCAAGGAGCTAAAAATAGAGTTTCCTGACGGACGGAGATCCCAAAGCTAACTGGAGTCACACCGACGGGATTGACAGTTGTAACCGACGACTAACTGAAGAGTTGACTGATGGAATAGAGGGTTCAGAAAATGACAAAATATCTAGCTGGCAAGAGCTAAAGATAGACTTAACTGGTTGTTTTCTTTGTTTTATTTGACCAGAGTTAAGTGATAGATTTAAAGAATATTTGTATAGTTGGCATGAAGATAACTACGATAAAAATCAGGAGCTATGCTTTAAATCAAATTGGCTGGATTATTTTTTACACCAAGATTCATGAATCAAGAATCAATAATCAAGAAACAATGAATATCATGTCTATATAAGAGACAAGCTTAATTCATTTTTTGTATCACATGAAAAGGGATTAAGGGGGTTGAATAGAAAGAGGATGCTAAAAATATCATGTCTATATAAGAGACAAGCTTAATTCATTTTTCATATCACATGAAAAGGGATTAAGGGGAGTGAATAGAAAGAGGATGCTAAAAAAGAAACTGATGAAGAACAACTTCATGTAGTACTGATCAATCAAGTTGAAGGAGAGCTAAGGAATTCTATAGACACCGATGAAAAATGAGCACAACATCACAGAGCACAAAGTATGGAGCACAAAAGAATTTAATTGATACATTGATCAGAGAGGTAATGTACTTAAATAGATCTGAAAATCTGCAATTCAAGTTGCATTAGAAACAGGTCATTTTGTTTCAGTTTAACCATTGAAGCATCAAGTCTCTTAATAGAGAAGGACTTAACAATATTCTATATATTGAGGTACATCCCAAGGAGTACCAAAAAGGTTGATTCATGAAAGTAGCATTGGATATGCCCGATGCCTATTGACGGTCTAAGAGAGAGGCTAATTCAAGGATGACAGTTTTAGATGCCCGACACTAAGTGACAACCTATATGTGTAAAATCCTCTAACATGGTCACACCTAACAGTGTGTTTGTAACCTTTAATAGGGTTGGCTCTTAACAGGGCTCACTTCAGAAGAGTGAAAATTTGGGGTACCGGTCCCAGTGGTTTTTTCCCTTAATAGGGTTTCCACGTTAAAAATTCATGTGTTATGTGTGTATGATTCATTTCTTTATTGTTTTGTATCTGACATAGTTTACACTAGATTTATCGGTATACTCTACATATTTACTGTATTTCGGTAAATAGTTATACTGCTTATCGATAATCAAGGAGAATAAGGACAGACAAGGTAAATTGATAGACAGATAATCATTATAAGTCTCTCATGGAATGCATCTTGTAGGGACATAATAATTTGAGGTTTATTTGATTGGTGGTTAGAATAAGGCTAAGTTTTTGAGGCCACTGATTCACCCCCCTCTTAGTTATTTATAACAATTGGTATCAGAGCTTGTGTGCTTAGAAGGAAGGTTTCAAGACCTAAATCAAAGATCACAAGATAAACAGATGAGATGTGCCCAAGTTTAGACAAAGATAATTTTGCTTCATGGAAAAGTAGGATAAGACTCCACTTATCAGGTATTGGTAATGATGTTACTTGTGTGTGTATATTTGTGCACCTGTTATCTGCAACACAACACTTTAATAAGTTATTCTGTTAGTGAAAAACAAGGGATGAGTGTAGCATGTAACATAAAAGCCCTTAGATTTATGCTAAATACCAGTGACATAAACAACCTAGCATGAAAGATTTAGTTTAAAACAAGCTAATATTCAATGATCAATGCTATTAATCTAAAAATGGACATTCTAACAATGCAATAAACATGAACTATGAAATAAAGTATGAGCTAAGTCTATTCCAACAACATAACAATGCATTTACAATATGGGATGAAGGCTATTTTGTGCTCCAAAATGCATACTATTTATAGAAGAATGAGAGAGAGAGAGGGGGGAGACAAGGTTCATTAATGAGTTGAGGGACTCATTAATGGTGGTGTAAGAGACATTAATGCCTTGAGCATTAATGAGGCATGGAGAAGATATGGGCTTAAGGCATCTTCATTAATGAGGCATTAGTGAAAGCCTTAAAGAAGCATGGGAAGGGTGTAAGAGGGTGGCTTGAGAAGGTGGACTTGAGGAAGGAATCTTTAGATTCCTTGACTTTCTCAAGTGGGTGGAGTTGGTAATCATTCCTTAATGGAATGTGACAACATTAGGAGGTGGGTTAGGGTTAGAATTAGAATGAGGATTAGATTAGCAAGGGTGGAATGGGTTGAGATGGGTTAGAACCCAGGGTAGAAGTGGTTGAGATAGGTTAGGTTGGGGTTAAGGGAATATTAATTAAATGAATTAAAGTTATTTAATTCATTTAAAAATATAGCAATTAATTATTTAAGCATTTTATTGCTTTTTAATAATTAAGGGGACTATAGCCATTTTAATTAAATTAAATAGGCTAGGGGAATGGGTTATTTGCAAGAGGGTAATTGATTTAAGGATTTATTTAATTCCTTTATAATTAAATACTATAGCCATGTTTGTATTTGGTTTGATTTAAATGGTTTGAATTGATTTGAATCATATGGCTATAATAGTTAATATAATTTAGTGATAAAAAATCACCTAGGACATTAAATTGATTCAAAGAATTATGTCAAGCAGTAACAGGGTCATTTGGACATAATTGAGGGTATGATCACACTTAGGGAAAATAGGGTCCATAGTCGAAACATACCAAATTCTGGTGGTTACATTACTCAATTCCTTGAAACTTAATATGTGTTGCCCACAGGAGCACCAACAGTTGAACAAATGAGAGAGAAGCATGAACATAATGGAATGATGATAGAGCTTTCTTCCTCACTCTCTGATGCTAAATTTGAAGATGCCAAAGAATGCAAAACTGCAAAGCAAATGTGCGACAAATTGAAGCTTGTACATGGTGGTGACAAAAATGTTATGAGAGCCAAGGAAGAAAGCCTTAGAGGAAAGTTTGATGATCTCAAAAAGAAAGAAGGGGAAAACATCACTCAGTACAACACAAGAATTAAAGAGGTAGTCAATGCTATCCGAGGAGTTGGAGGTTTACTGGAAGAAGATACAATGGTAAGTAAAATCTTAAGAACCTTATTGCTTGCATATGCTATTAGAGTTTCTGCCATTCAAGAAATGAGAGCAGTAGAAAACAATACAATTAATCTTGATAGTTTAATTGGTAGACTGATTTCATTTGAGATGAATAAATTTGACAATAGTGTCTTACCAAACTTAGAGTCTTCATATTTACGTCTTCTATGAAGATAAGAAAATAAAATCATAGACACTCATTTAGAAGAGACAGTGAAAGTGAAATTGAGGAAGAAAATCTAGATGAAATAGAAGAACTTATGGTTAGAAGAATGCAGAGAGGAAAAGGTAAATACAAAGGCAAGTTACCACTTGTATGCTTTAATTGTAAAGAGATTGGACACTTTGTTGCAAGATGTCTAACAGAAGAAAAGATGACAGAAGTAATGACAGATCTTTTGAGAAAAAGTCTGACAGTGGTGATTACAGAAGCTACTGACAATCAGAAAGAAGAGATACTTGAGACTATAAGGACAAAGGAAAGAAGGTCAGCTACCTAGAAAAATGCAAGGATGATGATACTGACACCGAATCTAATGAAGACATCGAGATGGTGTTTGTGGCTGTAATGGATGATTCAAATGATGATGAAGAAAGGTATGTAGAAACTGCTCTCATATCTAAAATTAGCAAAAATGATGTTTGGATCATAGATAGTGGCTGAACTCATCATATGACCGGTGATAAGAAAAAGTTTGAGACTTTTGA
>MU227759.1:632500-646321 GCA_018584345.1 Thuja plicata
AACTTAATCAGTCAACAAACATACATATTCTTCATGAGGTCTAGATCTTGTCCACGTAGAGGAGGAATAATAAACATTCACTTCTCCTAGCTACCAAAATGAATAACACTTATGAAGAAAGATGAAATAGAATTCTGAAATCAGAACTCAAGAGCATATAGGAAAAATTGATCATCTTCTTTATTATCCTCAAAAAATCTGACAAGTCGGTTACAAATAGTATCTCCAAGGCATCAAGGAACAATGAATTCACTTTGCACCTTTTCTCCAAGATCAGCAACTTAATGGATACAAAATGCATGAAAAAGTGGTATAGGAACAAAATAGTTCACTAAAACCTCTTCTCCACCAAATCTGAACCTCTAAACATGAAGTAAACAGTCCACTAAATAGCCCACATGGCTTATCTCAGAAATGAAATCTCCCTCCAAAACTCTCCTCTAAATAGAAAGATCATCCTGATTCTTAGGCCAAAAATCATGCCTAAAAGTTAGCCTCCCCAAGTACCCCCAAAAATGGCATATCCCTAAATCTGAGGCATGAATAGTGCCCTAAAATCTAGCCCCTAAAGACTCATTTAAAAAATGGGATAACCTATGTTGGTATTTTAAAAGATTTACATCCTTTTTACATAATTACCAACTTTGTATCAAAGAATATATTAAAATATTAAAAATATATCAAAGAATATATTTAAAATATCTAAATTATATTCTAAAGACAACATAAGATGCCAAACCAACCATAAAATTATCCAACTTAAGTTTAAACTATTTGAGAAATTCAAACTCAGGTCAACATGACCATTCGAGTGTAAATCCTAACTCATGTTAAACATTTCTTTTAAGGCATGTATGGGTTGGCAACTCCAAATTTGATGCATAGGGTGGAAGTACACTGTAACATTGAATGGAATTTACTATCTTTACTGTCACTAGACTTCAACTCTCATTTCATCTTGGCATTTGTTTTTAATCTTCGCATTCGAATGAGGGAAAGTTGAATGAAACCCTAGCTCGTGGCCGCCAGGATTCCATTTTATTTCTCTGTGCTTGAACTCAAATTGGAGATCACAAACTGTCATCTCACTTGTAGTCTTTTCCTGGAACTATGAACTTGGCTCTGGTTGTAGCTATTGTCATCGGGCTTGCTGATGAATTCACGAGTTGTGTGACACAAGCTTGGACATGCTCTTTTGTTTTGAGAAGCTACAACTGTAACTTCATTGTTTGCTATTGAATGTTGGCATTTTGTGATTTTGGGCTCTCTGTGTTTAACTTGGCTTGTGCTAGAAACTTCTACTTGGAGAGCTCGGGCTTCTAGCTTTCTTGCTGGAGTAAACTATCTGTTTTGGATGCCAAGAATCATGGCATTGTCATTACATATTTTCTCTCCACCGTGGGTTCTCTTCATATTTGAACTTTCTATAACTTGAGTTCTGCCATGATATATGGCGCTTTATCGGCCTCTCTACATGAAAGACACAGATAAGTTTCTCTTCTTGGGTTTTCCTCTTTCTTCTTTTACACAAACATGCTGTTTAATCCATTTCTTTTATTGGGATAAGATTTTGTGCATTTAAAATAAAACGAGCCCTATGTATTTTGATGGATGTTGTTCATTAATAAGGAATCTATCGGCTACCATGGGTGTCTGTATTTGATGTCTTCTTTATATTCTGTGTTCCTTTTTTCATGGCAAATGATTTTAGGGCTTCACTATTATTTTTCTCTAAGCTGTCTTTGTGTCTTTTAAGAGTCGATCTTGCGCTTTAGTGCTGTATCGCTGGCCCATGACTTAGTGACTCACGGCTGTTGAAAGCTTTTATCCTCAGTTATTTTTATGTAGTAGTCTTGACACTCTTGTGTTATTGAACTGTGAAGCTTGAGCACGCAAAAATAATGCTTGGTTATTGTATTGTATTGTTTGAATCTGAGATCATTGTAACTTTCTTGTGTCTTCTGCATAGATCTAAACAACAACCATCATATTTTATTCTATTGGTTGAGCTGTAGCTCCCCTATGGTCTTTGAAGATACATTTGAGAGCATCTTTATGCTACTTGGGCTTTCCTTCAGGATTCATTGTGATTGTAAAAATGAACTTTAATCAATTTGATGTAGCAATATTCCCCTGAAATACAACATGTCTTTCATTGTATACCTGGTTGCATATTTTCAGGCTGTATCATTTTTAAGCATTTTGACAATGAGCACCAAAATATATGATTGCAAACTATTTTGATATTTTGTTTATCAATTATTTAGTTATGACAAGAATTATAGCATATATTTTCACTTTCAGCAATGAAATCTATTTATGGGGTTCGAGCATGGGCTCGTGACACCCATAAACAAATTTATGTAACCTTAATCTTGATATTTAGCATATATTCAGCAAATGAACAATATCTAAACAACACACCATTCTATGAACATCATACTGAAAATCTCATTGCATCCCTTTTGATTCTTGACTGTGACAAATACCAGTCTATTTTGTGCATAATACACCACTCTGAATAGCTCAAAAAACATAAAAACAAATGCATTATGTTAGTGAACATGACCCAGTGGTCAATTTTGTGCATCAATTAGACCACTGTTGTGCTCACTAACCTAATGTTGTACTGTTGCCTTTTAACAGTGCTTTTCTTTTTTATGTGCATACACACTCTGTTATTGCGTTGAATACCAGAAATATATGCAGCTATGAAAGAATTTGATATTGTATGATGTTTTCATTCTTTTACATTTCTTAGATCCTAATTAGATCTAACACATTTTTAACCATGATGCAGGACAACCCCTAAAGACCTTAGTACAAAACAGATGTAGACTCAGACAGAGGACCAAAGGACTTGGACCAGACATGACAACCAGCTCCTGATATGCAGACGACACTTCAAGGCAATGCAAAGGACCTACTCATAGTCTATCTCATCTTTCTATTCTGTCTAATTTGTACTCTTTTTATTGATTGGAAATATGAAAAATGAAAAAACATTTGTAAATTACATTCAGTATGAATGCACAATGTAATGATCAATTATGAATTTGGCTATTTTGACATGTGATCAATACTTAAGAGTACAATTTAAAATTTTGATATTGAATGCAATAAAAAATGTTGATCCACATCACTTGAAAGACACTGTTAAATGAAAGCACCTTAATGCACCCTTTTCCTATTTGTCTATTATTCTGCATGATGAAAAATTTGGGTAACAACTACCAAGATGCCTGTTTTACCAGTTGCTCATCAAGGCACTTTTTATCTTTTTTAATTTTTTTTTGCTATTTTTGCTTTTTTGAATGTTTTTGTAGTATCAAGGTGCCTATTTACCAGGTTCTCACCAAAGATACCCATTTTGTAGGACCTTTTCCACTATTTTTGGATTTCTTCAGGATCAATTTTCTGAATGTTTTTGGTGTTTTGCAAGAACTATTTGCTGTACAGGGTCTGCTAGCCGAATGTTAAGCGTAGAACCACTTCAAATGCAGAGTGTTGATAGGATCAAGAAGAACGTCTCCTTCTGGTGTAGCTAACTGATAAGCTCCAGTCCCAAAAGTAGCAGTGATAGCATAAGGTCCTAGCCAGTCAGGTTCAAACTTTCCTTTCTGCTCCTTGTTAGGCCAGTTTTTAGGATTCTCCTTGAGGACGAGATCTCCTACTTCAAATTTGTGTGGTTTTACCTTTTTGTTGTAACCTTTGGACATACGTGCTTGATAGAACTTGAGGTGATCGAATGCTTGTTGCCAATGCTTATCTAGTAGGTCTAGAGAATTTACCCGATCAATGTGGTATTTCTTATCAGTAACAAGACCTTGTAAAGATATCCGCAAAGATGGGATTTCAACCTCAATAGGTAGTACTGCTTCAGTGCCATAGACTAGAGAAAATGATGTGGCTCTAGTTGGTGTTCTGATGCTTGTTCTATAGGCCCATAGTGCCAGATTCAGTTGTAGATGCCAGTCTCTATCGGACTTCCTCACAGTTCTATGTAAGATCTTGAGAATGTTCTTGTTTGATGCCTCAGCCTGTCCATTACCTTGAGGATAATAGACTGAGGAGAAATGTTGAGTAATATGAAACTATTTATAGAGGTCATCAATGGCTTGATTTCTAAATTGGCCCCCATTGTCTGTTACAATTGAAGAGGGTATCCCATATCTAAAAATAATGTAGTTCAGAATGAACATAGCCACCTGTTTGCCAGTGGCTTTGATTAGCGGCACGGCCTCGACCAACTTCCTGAAATACTCAGTGGCCGTAATGATAAACTTGTGTCCATTTGAAGAGTTGGGATATATTTGTCCACCCAAGTCAAAGGCCCATTGCTGAAATGGCCAATGTTTTATGAACGGTATAAGTTCTCTGGCAGGAGCATGAATAAGGTTTCCATGTGTCTGGCATTTAAGACATGCTTTTGAAAATTGAATAGCATCTTTCTCAATGGTAGGCCAATAATAGCCTACTCTAAGTAGTTTCTTGGCTAATGAAAAGTCGTTTGAGTGTGATCCACATATACCTTCATTGACATCTTTTAATGCTAGATCAGACCCTTCAGGTTCTAAACACCGAAGAAGTGTACCATCGAGACTGTGTCGATATAGGTTGTTATTTATGAGGATGTAACGCAATGCTGTCCTAATCAGGGATCTTTTCTCATTTCTAGATAGATTGGTGGGGATGGTTTGGTCAGAAAGGTAAGCAATGATACTGGCATACCGAGATTGATCTGGGGTATTCAAGGCACATATTACCTGGTATTCAGGGTTAGCAAAGGTAGGATAGGATATTTATTCCACCAAGAAGTCATAGCAGAATTGATGCTCCTCCAACTGTAAGATGGATGCCAAGGTAGCCATAGCATCCACAACCTTGTTCTCTGATCTTGGTATCTGGTGGAAGGTGACGAAGACAAAGTACTTCTTTAGATCATCAACTAGCTGCTTGTAGGGCATCAACTTTTCATCTTTTGTTTGATACTCCCCATTGACTTGATTGATAATTAGTTGGGAGTCACCATACACATGTAACTCAATGATATTCCTTTCCATAGCTAGCTTGAGGCCATTGACCAATGCTTCATATTCTGAGATATTGTTGGTGCAGTGAAACATCAATTTGTAAGATTTGAGAATCTTGTACCCTTGTGGAGTTATGAAGAGAACCCCTGCTCCAGATCCTTGTTGAGTGAATGAACTGTCAAAGTACATCTTCCATGGATGTTCCATGAGATGCATGATTTTTTCATCAGGAAATTAAATTAGTAAAGGTTCATCATCCTAGAGTGGTGAATTAGCCAATTGATCTGCAAGTACCTATCCTTTGATAGATCTCCATTCTACATATTCAATATCAAACTCACTTAGAATTAGGACCCATTTTTCCAAATGTCCTATTAATGTTGTTTTTCTCAAAAGATACTTTAGAGGGTCTATCTTAGCAATGAGCTTCACTGTATGAGAGATCATGTAGTGTCTCAATTTTTGTGATGCGAAGACGACTGCTAAGCATGCTTTTTCAATAATGCTATAATTGAGCTCATAAGTGACTAGGGTTCTACTAATGTAGTAGATAGCTCATTCTTTCTTTGTTTCATCTTCTTGCACCAGTAATACTCCTAGGGATGTAGCTGTAGCTAAAATGTATAGGAGAAAGGGTTTTCCATGAATAGGTGCCATAAGAATAGGTGGAGCAGCCAGGTACCCCTTCAATTCTCTGAAGTTTGCTTCACAGTGTTCATCCCATTTGAATGTAACCTCTTTATGTAGTATCTTAGTAAAGGGTTGTGCCTTATCTGCCAGTTGGGACATGAATCTCCTAATAGACTTGAGTCTCCCTTGTAGCATCCTCATTTGACTGATATTACATGGAGGAGTCATCTCTAAAATAGCTTTTACCTTTGTAGGATCTACCTCGATTCCCTTTGCTGATACTATGAATCCTAGGAGCTTGCCTGATTGGACTCCAAAGGCACATTTCTTCGGATTGAGCCTGAGTTGGAACTGTTCCATTCGATCCAATATCTTTCTTAGGTCAAAAATGTGAGTACCTGTCTCCTTAGATTTAGCCAGTGTATCATCGACATAGTCCTCCATGTTCTTGTGCATCATGTCATGGAATATTGTTGTCATAGCTCTTTGATATGTTGCATCGACATTCTTTAACCCAAAAGGCATGACATTCCAGAAAAAGGTGCCCCATGCACATGTGAATGCGGTTTTCTCTTGATCCTCAGGAGAAATATTGATTTGGTTATAGCCTGAGAATCCTTCCATTAATGAATACATCTGAAAACCTGTCTTAAGGTCTATGATCATGTCAATGTTTGGTAGAGGGAAATCATCTTTCAGACATGATTTGTTGAGGTCTCTGAAGTCCATATAGATCCTGATAGATTTATCAGATTTAGAAATGGGAACCACATTGGAGATCCATGCTGCATAGGCAATGACTCGAATAAAACCAGATTTTAACAACTTTTCTAGTTTTGCTTTCACCAATAATGCAACATGAGGATGCATTTTTCTAAGTTTTTGTTTCACAGGCTTGATCCCCGGAGCTATAGATAAGTGGTGCATGATGAGATTAGGATCTAGCCCTGGCATATCAGTGTAAGACCATGAAAATTTGATCTTTTTCTCCTTTAGGAACTCTATGAACTGTACCTTCTCTTCTTCTGATAAGGATTGTGCCAGATGAACTATTTGAGGATTTTCAACAGTGCCCAAGTTTACTGGTTGTGTGGGTTCAATTAATACTAAAGATCTTTCCTGAAAGTGTTCAGAGAGAATATCAAGAGTCTCATCCTTTGGAACCTCTGAGAGGTTTTCACCATTGGATACATCTTTTTTCTTTACTATTTTGGGATCTGATAGTGCCACAGAGTGGTTTTCACCATCAGTTTGCTTTTTCTTTTTATTTTTCAGTTTGTGACTAAGAAACTTGATATCCTCCTATGACATGTTCTCGCTACTTGCATTGGTGGAAGAAGGGTAAGGTTCACAAGCATTAAGATAACAAGCTAGGGAGTGGTTATTGGGAGATTCAAGGATAGGAGTAGGATCTGTTTTAGTCCAATCAATTAGGTCTGGAAGTACCAATTTTAGGGAGTCAGATTCTAGGAAGGATAGCATCGCGTTAGCATCAAGACCATTAACCGATATGACATGATCTGTTAAGTTAATTTCTTCGATATTTAGATCAATAAGATTAAGATCGTTGTTAAAAGGGTCATTGTCAGTCATATATGGATCAAACTCTAGTGACTCATCAGTAGAAATCTCATCATCATCCCTTTGTAAAAGGAGGCTTCTTTCTTGTAGCCTATGAAATTCTCGTAGACTTATGTATTCACTAGTGTCTCCATCAATGATCAGGGGAATGAACTCTTCTTCTGCTTCAGGAGGATCAGTATCATTGAAAGGAGTGTCAGATCATTTTCTAGGAGCTGAGGGAGCTGCAAACATGTGGATTGTATCTATCCCAATATCTTCAGAGGAAATAGATAGCCGATCCCACTCATAGTCATGAGAGTCTATGACATCATCATCAGATCTATTTAAATATTCAGCAATTTTTATTTGATGGACTCGGTTAGCTGCTTGTAGATCAAAGTGAGGTAGATCAAGGACATGTGAAATTGTGACTAATTGCCCCCAGTTAGGATGTAGATTCTGTGGCCGGGGTATCTCTCAAGTGATTGTTGCTATGGTGTCTCCTACCTCTTGAATGGGAGGTTATGCTAGCAAAAGAGTGAGAAAATCCTGTGGTACCTCAAAGCTAGGCACATAGTGTTCTCCTTGGTAGTTGGGGTCTTGTGCACCAACATGTAGCAATATTTCATAGGACCATTGCTCTAGTTCTATCTCATCTATTTTATCGCTCCCTGTCTCAGAAGGTGGACCCTCTTTTGAAGTAGGTTTTTTGGATTGAGTATTAAAACCCAGTCCTATTTTATCTCTGTTGAGGCGGAACTCCATGGGTATGGGTTCAATGATCCCTCATCCTGTGTCATTTAGAGGTCCCTTTCCTTTGTAACCCATTTGTGTAAGGAAATCATATCCCTTTCCATACTATTTGGGGGATATCTTCACATGTTTGACCTCAGATTCCACTGGTTCTCCTTTGTAAAGCCAGTTCAAGACTGCCTGTTCTTCTATGTTATCCAAAGAAGATGTGGATGCCTTTATCATTCCAGTTGCCTTGTGTATTTCTGGCTCTTTGAATGCTAGAGGCGTGAATGTTGATGACGGTTCTCCATAGGATCTCAGTGATACCGAAAAGTCTGTCAGTGAAGGAGTCAGGTCTAGCCTGTACTCTCCCATACCTGTTTCTTCAAGTTTCAATGTTTTGCTAAAACTTTTCATAACCATGTCCTTGGTATTTTTAGGAGCAACTGCATCCATAGTCTCTTTGTTGTGTGGGATCATGCTACCTACTTTGATATTGTTGTAATTGTAGTTGGCATCTATAGGAATCATCACTTCTATCCCATTATGTGGAAACTTTATGCATTGGTGATAAGTGAATTGCATCTCGTAAATCCATGGTCTGCCTAGTGGAATATTGTAGGCCAGTGGTAAATCCAAAAATTGACATATGACATTCCTCTCAATTGGTCCGACTCTGATATGTAGAGAAATAAGACCCCTGGAGGATCTCTCTTCCTCATCATAAGTTTTGATGGTTATCTTGTTTCTAGTGTCAATGGTTTGTTCTGAGAGACCTAGTCTTCTGACGAGATCCAGTGTACATATATTCAATCATGTGCCTCCATCTATCAATACACATCTAACATGGAATTTATGAATAAGGACTTCGATATGGAGGGGTTGATTGTGTGGATGGGTCAATGACTTATCGTCCTCTTCAGAAAAAGAGAGGTAGTGTGGTGCTGAGATGTGATTGAACATCACTTGAAATTTGTCTATATCAATATATTTTGGAACATTAGCAGCGTGTAGAGCTTGTTCTAGGATTTCTCTATGCACAGTGGATATCTTGAGTAACTCAAAGATGAAAATTTTGGCAGCGGTTCATTGCAATTGGTCTACCAAGTCATATTTTACTTCGGGGATAATGACCACATGTTTTGCTGCTGGTTTAGGAATAGTTATAATAGGAACTTTGGGTGTTGATGTCAGTTTTGGAGGTCCTTTGATTGTAACCTGAGCTTGGCTCCGTGTTACAACATTTGAGTATGATGAGGCACCTTTAATTGTGATCACATTGATGGATTTAGTTTTAATGCTGAGCATATTGATCACATTGTCACTTTTGGAATAGGTGTAGTTTACCTCATTACCTTTCCCTTTAGATGTTTCTCCTTGATTGTAATTAGGAAAAGGTTTGTTGAATGCTGTATGATCCTCATTGGTAGTATGTCCATCTACTTTGATCTTACCTCCTTCGATGAATTCTTGGATGACATTTTTAAGTTTGAGACAATTATTAGTCTTGTGTCCCTTGTTTTTGTGGAAGACACAATAGGATTTATCATCCCACCTTCTGGGTTTGACCATTGGTTCCCATGGTTTAGAATCGGGAATCGTAAGAACTTTATTATCGACCAGCGTTTTCAAAATAGTCTCAAGAGGTTCCCCCAAAGGAGTGAATGTTCTTTGGGGTTTTGAAGTCCAGGTTTGTTCCTTGTTGTTATCATTGTTTGTTTTGGGAACGGGAGGTGTTACTTTAGCCTCTTTTCTTGCTTGCATGCCATTGGTTAGATTGAATTCTTTGTGTTTAGAATTAATGTTAGAGGCATCAACTACTCTGTCATTAACAACATTTTTGTTTTTCTTCCACCATTTAGGCTTGGAGTTGGAGTTACTGCCTTTGTTTTCATTTTGAAGGGTGATCTCTCCCTTTTTGACCATGACTTCCTCAATACGGAGGGCATTTTTAATCATCTTGTCGAAGCTTGGAGAGTCTTGCATTTGTAGAGCATAGCTCAATTTAGGCACTAGATTATTAACGAAGATTTCCATTTTCTCCATTTTGGGAATGACCCTTGAATATTGTGCAAAAATCTTCCTCCATATTTGTAGGAAGTGTGTAAATGATTCTCCATTTTTCTGTTTTGTATTGCATAGGTCCATCATAGTTACATCATGTTGGATGTTGTAGGAGTAATTTTGAATGAACCGTTGCATCAACTCCTCGAATGTCTTGACCTTAGGGTTTAATTTTGAGAACCAATCCATGGCATTACCTCCTAGACTTCTTGAAAATAGTCGCATGAGGTATGTGGGTTCGTGCATGTACTCGATGCTTAGAGCACAAAATTCTCTTACATGGTCGTATGAATTGGTTTCTCCCATGTACTTTTCATACTTTGGCCTTGCCACATTAGGAAGAAATAGGACCACAGTGATACTTTTGTTGAAAGAAAATGGACAAATGGCGTCCAAAGAGTATTTTGTTTTGGGTTTCTCCTTCTCTTGTTTGAGGTTGGTGAGCTCTATTTGCATTAGATTGAGCTATTTGGTGAGAATAGATATCAGGTTTGGTACCTCCTTTTCCTTGAGATTTTCCATATTATAATCTTTGGGTAACTTGACACCCGTGGATGCTAGATGGAGGAATTACTTTTCTTTATCACCACCAATTATCCATTCCAATATCTTGTGGATCTGTTTACTTTGTTTGAGTTTTTCGTATTCATCTTCGGGGAGCTCTTCTTCACTGTCTATTCCAAATGGATTATGTTCAAACTTGGGTCTTTCTTCCTCTTCTATGCCTTCAGATTGTACTTGTTTTCCATCATTATAACCCTCAAAATCCTTACTCCATTCGTTAGTGTTGATATCCATTGGAGGTGAATCTAGATCAAAAAGGGAACTGCGGAAAGTTTCTCCTTGAAAGTGTGGTGTTTTAGGAGGCACTTTTGATCCTTTAGTTGTGTACTGGTTGCGTCTTGTGTTAACCATGAAGTTTTTTTCTCAACCTTGTTAACATTTCTCAATAGTGCAAGTAAGGATTTTAGATCGTTCAAGTGGGCATGTCTAGGTAGAAGTAATTGTTTGTTGTTGGTGGATGTAAATGATTCCAGCGTTAGAGGGTTAGAATGCCCTGATAGTGAGTTGGGAACCAAGTTGTTGATACAAAATAGGTAGACCACATGTATTGAACTGATCATGAAAGACTGACCAAGCATGCAAGGTGGATGTTTCAAAAGCGTTTTGAAATAACAATAGGGACACAAAAAGAGAAAAAAAGAACCATTTAAAGAGCAAAAAGGGTATCCTAATCAACTGAGACTTCCTAAGAAAAACTGCTACAAATGCCCACTATCCTGAATGTGAGCTCCCAGATGTGAGCATCTGATGGTACCAGATATGATCCTAGAATCAGGATACAAATTCTTGCTAACCAAATACGATCCTAAATACCAAATGTGATCCTAAACACTGAATGCGACTTGGAAAAAATAGGATACGATCTTATGATGTCTTTGTCAATTTGGGTCAGTTTTGAAAAATTTGTTTTCGAGGTGCGTGAAGTTGCTTGTTTCCAGATTGCATCAAGAGGTGTTGTAAGACATGAAAAACACTTGTACTCTAGGGTTTGAAATTTGTTGATTATTTTGAGGAGCTTATCTTTTTAATGATCTTTTAGACACGTCAAACAGTTTTGCATTGTTAAGAGGGTGAAACAAACACTCATCTTTTTTCCTATTTTCTAGGTGGAGGATGAAAATCTTTGTTCATTGACTCAGGTACACACTCAAATGCTAATCAGAATATAGCCATCACCAAGCACGCAATGGCTCCAGTCATGATGCTTTATTAGCCGACTCCAAATGCAAGTGAGGGCACAATATGATGAGTGTCTTGGGGCAATTACTTTTTGCCTTGCACAAAGATTATCACCCTTTCAGGGATGAATCAGGAATTCTTTTAGTTGAAGTTATTGTAGATTATTGGGCAATCCGTTCAAAACTATCCCCTATAGAATTGCACAAGGAAAAATTTAGGTGTATAGCCCTATGAGTACCCGAATATATGTAGTCTCGCAAGCAAGATTCAAGCGGCTCCGCTCTACATATACCTAGATATGTTCAAGGAATGATGTCGTAATTACAAGAATAAAACTAGTTCCATCTTTCGAGGCTTTAGCCTACAAGGAAGAAACTATTTATAGTGAGTTGGAAGGGTCGGCGTAAGATCTGTCCTCACTTGGGTCATTCCCGAGAGATTTTTTCCTCAACCGACAGGCCCTCTACTATTTAAATGTATGGTAACCAGGATTGGCGAGCTTTGGATGTTTGGATTTCTGATTCTTTCGAGGAAGAAGAGCATACTCTCCTAAGCTAAGCTATTTTCTCCCAAAGCACTTAAAACAAAGTTCATTCCCTCAAGCTATGTTGAGCTTGATTTAGTTGTTCCTATTTTAAAGAAAATAGGATGCTTGAAAGGGAAAGTTTTCCTTGTTCAATTAACCACAATGATTTAATGAATTGTGTTGTTCAATTTCTGATCCAAAAAGAATTAAGCGATTGAACTTATTCTTTAATCCCACATATTTAGTGCTTTGTTTTGTTTATTTACTATCCAAAAGGAATTAAGTGATTTGTTTGCTTGTTCATTTACCTCCAATTTCATCACAAGTGATAAGACAACGTCCAATTTTATGATTCTCCTCAAGAGGAAAAGAGCATAATATCTAGTTGTTTTAGCAAGTGGAGAAATGGTCTTAAGTTTGGAAATAAAATAAATAGAAGTCAAGATGGGGGTTTGGCAACCTGTAAAACCGCGTTAGTATCTGTTAGTGAAAACTCCCACCAAAACCTTCAAAAACACCTTGCAAACACTTGTTAAGCTGCAAATCATCAAAAACACCACTTGTTAGAATGTTAGGAGTTAGGCAAACGAAATGCTCAAACTTTTTAACCAGATGCGAGCCCAAATTTATACTAAATGTGACATAGTATACCGTATGTGAGCTTATTCACCAAATATGATCCCTTGCTAACCAGATGCGAGCCTAGACTAGAAATGACCCAGGAAATCCTGGATGCGATCTGACTTTTTTGTGATGCGATGGCGTATCTGGGATGCGATCCTGAATGATTAAAAATGATCCTGTGACCGAATCCTGAGCATGCAAATTGGAAAAAAATGTTAGAAAATGAGGCCAAGTTGAAAATTAGGCCCCACGGTGGGCGCCATAAATGTGTGTGTATATTTGGGAACCTGTTAAGAAAGACACAAACACTCAATAAGTCATTTCATTAGCTCAAAAGGTTAGACAAATCATACAAAACTCACTAATATCGACCTATTGCCTGCTAACTAGGAAGAGTGTGATTAGTAACACATTAGCCCTCAGAATATGCTACAATCAGTGATGAATACAACCTAGCATGAAGGATTTTTAGTTAAAAATCAAGCTAAAAAGATGATAAACAAGCATTCTAGCTCTAAGCATGTGAATAATAACAATGTAAAAGCATGAAATAAGAATTGAAATATTAGTCTAGGATTAATCCAACAGCATAACAATGTATTTGTAATCTAAGGTGAAGGCTTGTTTACTCTCAAAAATGGCTTCTATTTATAGAATAATGAGAGAGAGAGGGGGGACAAGGTGAATTAATGAGTTGAGAGACTCATTAATGGAGGTGTAAGAGCCATTAATACCCAAGGCATTAATAAGGCATGGAGGAGACATAGGCTTAAGGAATATTCATTAATGAGGCATTAATGAAAGCCTTAAAGAAGCAAGGGAGGGTGTAAGAGGATGGCTTGAGAAAGTGGACCTTAAGGAAGTCAAGCTTGAGAAAGTGGACTTTCTCAAGTGGGTTGAGTT
>MU227759.1:697202-712890 GCA_018584345.1 Thuja plicata
CTACTACAAGGTAGTGTGTCTAATCATTTGTGAGTCTTTCTCAAGGAGAGAGTTAAATTTTGTAAATGATTTCAGAGAGCAGGACATAGTTGTGAAGATCTGATGAAGAAGTATTGAGTTGAGTAGACTGTTTGTAACGCATCCAATCTGGATTGTATGAAGTTTGTAAGGCATTCTTCAGTATTGCATTAGTTTTTCATTGCTGACATATGTTTTCATTGACTCTTTTCCCAAGGAATAGGCACTGGTCTAGAGTTTGCTGAGCAAGTGTTTTCTCCATTCAGTCATATACAAATTAATCAATTTCATTTAGTTTTTAGAACAAATGAGCTGAACTCATTAAGGACTTATGTCAGCAGGACAGTGTCCACTTTGTTGATTCCTTGGAGAGTGAATCATTAGGTTATCCCTCCTAAAATCAAAAGGAAGAACGATGCAAATCCTTAACTCATTGGTTTATGTTCTCAAAACCATAGCCTGGCTTGTAATACTCTGTTTCAAACTAATCATTGCAATCTCTAAAGTGTTTTATAAGTTGTTAAGGTGAGGTTTTAGGTTCATAACCAGTGAATGAAACAATCCACCAAATAAATAGACTGAGATATCAGTAATCTTTAAAAGGTAAAACCTGCCTGAGTCTGTGGAGCTCAAAAACGAAGAAGGATATTATCCAATCCTTAGAAATTAGCCTTTCTCTTGCCTAAAAGGGGGTTGCATCAGAGTATACAAGGTATACTATCATTATTAGGTAAGTGTTGCAAGAAAAAATGCTAACAAATTGGCGACTCTGCTGGGGATTAAAAGTGATTAAGTCAGTATAAGTAAGTTATAGCCCTACTTTGCTGAAATATCCCAGATTATGGTCATAGAATCATGTGTTACAAAAAAGAAAGGATATATTCCTTATGTTTTATAAAAGAGTCAAGTCTGTCTATTGTTTTCTGCAAAGTGTCTGAAAGTTGCAAGTTTCTCGGAGATAGTATCAAAATAATCTCACTATTGGTGAGTGGCAACTCTGAGCTCTGATTTTCACCAGTGTGCACATTGAAGAAAGACTACAAAAAAGCAAGGTGGACTTGCAGCAATAGTGACAGCAGATTTTTGGACTCTTATGATTAGAGGAATCAGAAAAAACTCTATGTTATGGTGTATGAGAGATTGCTGATTTAAAGAAGTCAAAGTTGGGAAGAAGTTCTCAGCTTTTCAAATCTTTTCCTCTGCAAAGAGGTGGCGGTGCTACGAAATTCTGAGGCTGATTTGGAGGTGTTTTCAAATCACTGTTCGTAGCAACTTCTTCATACTCCAGGTATTTTTATTTTCATTGGATAAGTCTTTTGTTCCATGAAAATCAGTTATAGATAAGTTTTCCCTATTAAGTGGTCAGCACTAAGTAGCAGGGATAAAAGAGGCAGTTTGTGATCTTTTCAACTGCTAAGATGTCATATTCTTGTGATTGGAGGGGTTATAATTTGTTTGGGGCAATCAGTTTCGTGGGTATTCATGGATACCCGAATCATATACCATCAAAGGTGAGGGAGTGTTTGCCAAAGTTTGCTGGTTTTGGTGAGCAGTCAGCTGAGAAACATTTAGAAAATTTTGCTGATTTGGTAGACAGTTATAACATTTCACATGAGGATATTTTGATGAAATGTTTTGTAATATCCATAGTTGATGTTGCAAGAGATTGGTTTAGAGATCTACCTCATGGCTCAATATAATCCATGGAAGCATTAGAGGCTTCTTTTAATAAAAGATTTAGTGATTTTGAGCAGCTTAGTGATATAGAGCAATATAGTGAAGAAGAGCATAGTGAAGAACATGGCGTATCTGAATCAAATGATTTTATATCAGAAGTTGATCTTATCATAATAGAGACAGATATGTTGAAGCAAAGGCTTCAAGAAAGTGTGGTGTTACTTTTGCAAGAACACATGAGCAGAGAAGAAGGTGAATCACCAAATGATTTTTTCATAAGATTCACTAATAAGCTGCAAGGTTATGGTATCATTTTTTGTCCTCAGGAGTATGTATGGGTTGAGTTATTTGTTCAAATTTGTTTTCCCCATACATGCAATTTACCAATTTCTCAGAGGGAAGAATTTTTTTAACAAGTTATTGAATGGATAAAGGGTTTAGAAGATGCTTCTTCTAAAGACGTATCTGATGTTGAGAACAATGACAGTGAATCTAAAAATTCTGAGATTATTGAAGAATCTAATGATGAGTTTGACAGTGAATCTGAATTTAATGATATTGAGAGTGATAAAGATGAATATATGTTTAGTGATGATGAAGAGTCTACTACTGGTGAAGATATTGTTGAGTATGATATTCATATAAAGCTTTATGAACAGCAAGACAAAGAGGAAGATATATGCAGCTAGCAGGATAACAGTTATGATGCAGACATGAGTGTTTGTAGTGAGGATCTTACACAAAGTGATATATTTTCAGAGGTTTCGCTACAAGACTCCAACAATAAAGAAATTTGTAGCATCATGCAAGAAGACAGTAAGGAGATAAATGAGGAAGATGACTCTTGTTCCCTTCACAGTGAACAAATTGCAGAGATTTCATGTTTTGAATATCTCAGATATTCAGGAAATAGAACCTTTGAACTTTCATGTCCAGCACATATTGATTTTGATAAGGAAAGTGAATCAGTGCATTCTAATTTTGACATATGTGATACTGTTTCTTCTTGCACTCCTTCTTCATTAGGCTACAATAAAATTCAGTTTGATTTATCAGATGATGAGGTTTTAAGTATGGTTTCAGATTCAGCAGATATGGAAATTCCAAGTATTGAAGTGAGTACTGATTTAGAGAATAGTGTGGATTTTGAATCTTGTCTTGATTCTAAGTCTGCCTTTGAACTATTAAATGATGGTCAATCAGTGGCTCAAGTTTCAAAGGAAGAAATTGAATGTGCTGGTATTTTTCCTCCCACCCACCACTTTTCTTTGAGCTTGTTTAATGATGATAAGCTGCAAGGTGCTCCTATTTTTTATGAAGAAGTTATTGCTCCATGTCCTAAGTTTGATTATGACCAAGGTATGTTTTCTTTTTAGAGACAAATGATGGATGTAAATGAACCTAATGATGCTTTCCCAAGAAGTATGATAGATATTGAGTATCCCCCTTTTCGGTTGAATGGTGAGTCTTTAAGTTGTGGTTTACAAATGAAGGAGGATAAATGTCACAGATATTAAAGTATGTTCTTATCTAATGAATGTGACACATATATGCCACAAATTTTCATGATGAAAATTTTCCTAATGTTTATAGAAGTTCATATGAAGAATATGTAGATTTGTTGTCATATGATGAGTTAATACATGATGACAGTAGATTGAATCAGACAATTAAGAGTGGCACTGTTATCATATTTTTGAAACATGGGGCAGAAAGCTTTGTGTTTGACAGAGGTAAGAATTAATCTCAGTTTTGGGGTTTCGGGAATCTTGTAGATAATATACATATTGTATAGTTGCTTTCCTTTCAGTTGTGTGTTTGCTTTCAGTTTGAGGTTTCCCCATTTTTTGAGAAGAGAAGAAAGTTTCGAGAGGAGGAAAGTTTTGAAAAGAGGAAAAAGAAAGGATAAGATCTGATTTTGAAGTTTTGTGGTGGTCTGCTACTCCAGAGATCTGTGGTTCTCGATATAACTTGCATTTAACCGTCCTCAATCAGAGCCACTGTTGGTACTCCTAAATTTGGAACAAATTTGGAGTGGCCATGTTAATTTTTTAGTTAAGCAAAGTAAAGTACCCTTGAAAGTTTTGTGTGAGAAGGCTCAGTTGGAGTGCTTGAAAAGGGTGCCCAGATCATTTTCTTGAGGTACAAATTGGGAAGAGGCTTTAATTCCTTTCATTTGATATATGCAGTGAGTCCCACCTCCTGAATTCCAATTCTGACATGTTTATGGACTAGTCATTTTGAGGTGATCACCTAATTCTACATTTAGCTAAAGTGTCATTTTGCTTACCGGAGCCTACTTTGCTTTTGTATAACTTGCACCCTATTGAGTTTCATAGGAAACTACTTTGGGAATGTGTTGCATGCATATTAGAGAGTCTATGTTTTAGATCTCAGGTAATTCCGAATCCATTTGATAAGTTTTCATACTTCCCAAAGTTGGTTGCTCAGAACTGTTTGCATTTTTGTTCTGCCCAGAAATCTGAATAGCCTAGTTCGCCAGGTTATATCTTTTGACCAGTTGATTCAATTGAGAAAATTCCTTTTGTACTGTGTTTTAGTGGTCACACACTCCAATATTGCCAGTGTGCAGAACCCTATGAAATCAGATGACATGTTTTCTAGAACCTTTTTGTTAGTGAATAATTCTGATTTCTTGAGTTTTCAAGTGCAGAATTGCTAAGTTGTCCACTTTGAGCTTTTGAGAATGTGTACCCGGGTGAACATTTTGGATAATTGAGTTTTCCTTCATATTTTAAATATAGGAGTGCACCTATTTGAAGATTTAGAGAATCCTACCAATCCATTTATCCACTTTTCCAGAGCCTTTCCGTTTCTGATTTTTTAAAAGTTTCACTGAAAATGCAGAATTCATAATTAAATGGCATACTTTGTGCTTTCCTTATTTTCTCCCAGTTCAAGGTAAGAAATAATTGAATTTGGATCTACATTGTAGACCTAGGAATGAACTCATTTGAATATTCCCAAACTTTGACCAATCTGGTAGATTACTTTTCTTTGCCGATTCCAAACCCAATTTCTGCATATCTGTTGTGTTTTGGTTCAGAAAGTGTTTAGGGTGCTAGCTTTGAAGATTGCTATTAGTTAAGAAGTTTGTTTTCAGAACAAGACAATTGGGTTTTTGCATTCTACATATGACATTTAATCAGGCTCCAGAGGTTGAGCTTCTGAAAGATCTTTTTGATGACCTTATGAATTTAGTTTCAAACGCATTTTATTCAGTTTGCAGTACAAAACATAATTAAGTTTCTAGAATGGCCACTTTGCAAGAGTGATATCTTTCTGTCTGAAAGATGTTTTCAGGATCTGATTATGAGAACATCCTCATTGCATGTGAGTGTACTATCTGACTTAATGGTGAAGTTTCAGAGTGTGATTTAGTCATTTTGCAATGACTAATCTAAAAGGGATTTATGTTGTTTCCGCATTTGTACCTATGTAGTTTTCTGGAAGGCTAAGTTTGCACTGTTATATCTAGTGCCTAAAGATGAATCTGGTGAATTCCTTCTGCATATGTATTCAATGGTAATCAATGAATCATTTTTCCGAATGCCAGAGTCTGATTACTTGTTTCAGTGAATTTTTAAAGGCAGCAAAGGGATGAGACAGAAGGCTCATATATTTTATTAGAAAAATCAGATTTGTGAGAGCTTTCTGGGAGGTTATTGTGCAAATATTTTCTCAGATTTTAAAGATATTTTGCAAATTAAATCAGATTTGATGGACTTTTCAGTGGAAGAATGAAGGAGATATTTTGAAGATAAAAGCAGATATTTTCTCAGACAGATGGAGTCAGTTATAAAAGATATATCAGATATTTTCAAGACTTGGAAAGATGAGTAAAAGATCAGATTTGAGGAGAGATAGGTGTCAATTTCTCATGAAGATTAGGGTTTCTTCTTTTCTTTTTTATTCTCCTCTCTTTTCTGTTAGAAGGGTTCTAATTTCATGTTCCTTTTCTGGTTCCTGTGGAGGTTCCTGGTCTTGTTCTTGTTCCTATATTTTCCTGGTTCAGTACAAGTTACCATTTTTTTGGAGATTTTATTTGTAAAGCGTACTTCTTTTTCATGTTTACTTCTTGAGCTTATTGTCTGGATATCTGGAAACAACTTGGATTAATGAGAATACAGTGCAGTTCCTATTCATTATTGTCTTGTCTCTTTTAACTATGGTTTATGCTCTAGTATAGTTCATTTGTAAGGCATCTGAAATATACCTACTACAAGGTAGTGTGTCTAATCATTTGTGAGTCTTTCTCAAGGAGAGAGTTAAATTTTGTAAATGATTTCAGAGAGCAGGACATAGTTGTGAATATCTGATGAAGAAGTATTGAGTTGAGTAGACTGTTTGTAAGGCATCCAATCTGGATTGTATGAAGTTTGTAAGACATTCTTCAGTATTGCATTAGTTTTTCATTGTTGAAATATGTTTTCATTGACTCTTTGCCCAAGGAATAGGCATTGATCTAGAGTTTGCTGAGCAAGTGTTTTCTCCATTCAGTCATATACAAATTAATCAATTTCATGTAGTTTTTAGAACAAATGAGCTGAACTCATTAAGGACTTATGTCAGCAGGACAGTGTCCACTTTGTTGATTCCTTGGAGAGTGAATCATTAGGTTATTCCTCCTAAAATCAAAAGGAAGAAGGATGCAAATCCTTGACTCATTGGTTTATGTTCTCAAAACCATAGCCTGGCTTGTAATACTCTGTTTCAAACTAATCATTGCAATCTCTAAAGTGTTTTATAAGTTGTTACAGTGAGGTTTTAGGTTCATAACCAGTGAATGAAATAATCCACCAAATAAATAGACTGAGATATCAGTAATCTTTAAAAGGTAAAACCTGCCTGAGTCTGTGGAGCTCAAAAACAAAGAAGGATATTATCCAATCCTTATAAATTAGCCTTTCTCTTGCCTAAAAGGAGGTTGCATCAGAGTATACAAGGTATACTATCATTATTAGGTAAGTGTTGCAAGAAAAAATGCTAAGTGTATACTTGAGAAGGCATACGAGCCCCTATATCAAGGTTCCCAAACAACTCTTCTCTCCGCTATAGTGTTGTTGGTGAACTTGAAGGTTATGAATGGTTTATCCAATGTTGCAATGTCACGTATGCTAAGGTATGCCATTTTTGTCATCTTCAATGTTAAAATACCATTACTATTCATTATATTAACAATTCATATTTATTGTTGTAGGTTGATAGGTGATTTTTTGGTACCACCATCAAACATTCTGCCTCATTCGTATGGTGAATTATCTACCATTATGAATCAAATTGGAATGAAGTATCAAACAATACATGCATGTCCCAATGATCACATTCTATATCATAAACAACATGAATTTTCAATAGAATTCCCTGATTGTCATATTAGTAGATATTAGTTAGATCAAATAACAAAAAAGGTGCCTCACAAGGTTCTTCAGTACATTCCCATTATTCCACGTCTTCAATGATTATTCAGGTGCACTAGCTTGGCACAATTTATGGATTACCATGCACGCAATAGACGTCAAGATGACATTATACGAATCCCCACGGATGGTATGGATGACATTAAGTTTTTCCATTAGTATACGTAAAGGGAAAAACATGATGAAGGTCATCGGTATAAGCATAATCGGTGGACAACAAGCATACCTGACAGGACAAAATGTCTAAACGTGAAAATGCCAAGTATAGAAATTACCGATGACAAGCATAACCAGCGATATAGTTTTGATAACATCGCCAACAGAGTAGAAAAGGCATACCCGATGAATATTTCAAGTAAGGAACACCGACGGAGAAGAAAACTGATAGACTGACAGAGCAGCCTGACCATCAGAACCGACAGTCAGTTAAAGAACCTGCAAAAAGTGGATCTGATTTTACACGTCAGATAAAGAAATGTAATTCTATTTATAGATTTTTTATTTGTTTTAAATCTTAACTTGAGGGTCAAGAAAGCATATTGTAAATATTTTAAATCATCCTAACAGACCTAAAACATATCTAACTAAAGATCAAGGTCAAGTTGTAAACCTTGGATCTAGAGTTAATTTAAAAAGTGTGAATCAAGAATAGAGCTAAAAACTAGTATAAATAGATTTTTCATCATTTGTAATAACAAGGACTTGTAATCATTTGAAGAATGATAGTAGCTATGGAGAGCATCTAAGCAGAAGAAGAGAATTCATGCAAAGTTTAGAAACATATCACAATAGTTATCAAGAACACATGAAGGCTACCGACGAGCAGAGACAAGGTATTACTCAATCACTCAAGGTGATTACATACATACATACATTGTAAGCTATACATGATCTATTATCAGCAATTAGAGATTGCATTCACTATTAGATCAACATTTATATTGTAGTTGCATTCTAACAAGTGCATCATAATAGAAATACTTTTGTAGAAGGTGGACTTAACAGTTCTTTGATAAATATATTAATAGAGTGCACACCTAACGGTGTTGCTAAAGCTTCAAATGAAGTAGATCCTAATAGGTCTCCACTCTAATACTCTTAATAGGGTAGATCATTAGAAGTGATCATTTGTAAGCCTTTACTAGCTCCCTTCTTATCTGTAGATAGTGAAGTTTTGTGGGTAGACATCCACACCATAATTTTTAATTCCTAATAGGAGTTTTTTGCGATATCATATTATGTGTTATGTGTTATTTGTTTTTATGAATGTTTCTTGAATGTTTATACATGCAAAGAACTTATATTATGATTTCACATACATAATCAAAGATGAATAGATAGATAGGTATATACAAATCTGATGACACAAAGGTTAATGGGCCAATCACACAAAAAGTTTTAGAGGTACTGATTCACCCCTCACCTCTCAGTACATCATTCCAATAATTCCAACAATTGGTATTAGAGCTAAGTCTCTTTCTTGAAAATCTTAAAGACTTAAGAGAAAAGATCCACATAATGGAAAAGTACAGACTGGACAAGACTATTGAGAATGAGAAATTACAAATTCATATTTACTATGAGCAGTATAAAGAGGTGAGATTAAGCATGAGAAAGTTGCTTGATGAAAGAAATATCATGGCAACTAGGCTTAATGAAAAATATTATCAAGAAGAGGAGATCCCAGATTACTTCAACAATGTTGAATCATCAACAAGCAAAGCTTCAGACACATCAGTAGAAGTTGAGATCACAAGTCTACAAGAAGTCAATCTACATCTGACAGAGCAAATCAAAATGCTGCAAATTGGCCAAGAAACTCAGATGGTAAAAATGATTGATGTCATGAATGATTCAAGAAAATCTGAATCAGAGAGAACATTGGCTATTGATGATAGGAGGAAAATAACAAAAAAGATACAAGAAAAATAATCAGAGATTCAAAGACTTACTGAGCATCACCATGAGATTACCAACAAGATTATTCTTATGAGTCAAGAAGTAAATAGATTAAATACTGAACTCATTGAAAGAATACAGAAAATGAGATAAGGGAAGAAAATGAGAAACTAAAGCATGAAGTCAGAATTTAGAATCAGCACAATGAATTGATCAAGAAAGCTGAGGATAGCAACAAAAGAATGGATGATTTCCTTGACAGTCAAAGAAGAGTCAACAACTACATAGGAATAGGTTACACCGACAATGGAGAGTCATCTAACCAATCAAATCAAAAGAATTCTTATGCAACTCCAAGGACCAAGAAGCTGTCATGCAATACTATGGAAAACCAAGCCACACCTCAAACATTTGCAGAAACAAAATGAAAGGTATTCCTCAATCACAATCTACTTTCATTGGTAATTGTTATAAATGTCACAAGCAAGGACATAAGGCATATGAATGCAGATCCAAGGTGACAAATCCAAAGAAGGAAACCTATATGGACAAGTACTATCCTACTTGCAAAATGAATGGACATACATATTAGGAAAGATGGAAAAAGAATAAGAAGGCATGGACACCAAAAGAACCTGATAATGGCTACAAACCAAAAAGAAGAGATAACTCATATGTTTGGGACTATAACACATGGGTAAATTACAAAATATGTGGAAGGTATGGTCATATATCTACTAACTATATGAGAAAATTGACTAGAAAACCAAGAGGATGGTTCAATCCTGGAATGGCATGTTTACATTGTCATAAGGTTGGACATGTGATAAAAGATTGCAAAGACCAACTGACAGAAACAAGTACTTATCCCAATGGAAATACTATTGAAGACATCAAGAAGATGAGGAACAAGATATGGGTAAAATCCACAAACACTAAAGGTGTTGGAACAAGCAATGCAAATAATGATGCCCCATCCAATGGATCTGGTGGCATCACCATTTCCAACTAAATTGCACAAGTATGGAACTGTATTATGAAAAATTATATTATACATTGGTTCTATTTACATATTGATCATATAGACAAATCAGCATTATTAAAGATGCACTATATTGTCACTTTTAAATGCTATTAAAAACAACCATCAGTTATTGGGTACAAAATATGCATCGGTGAACACACACAGAAAAGTTAACACTAATTACCATAATGTATCGGTCTTTACACAAAAGCCAAGTGGCTAAGTGTAAACCGACAGACATCGGTGATCCTTGAGCCGACAAAAACTATCTTCACCACTTTACCAACAACCATCGGTGAAATCATCAAAGCTGCTACAAACCCTAACACTTTACACCTACACTGAAGATGTTATTTATTGCTCAACTGACAAACTCAGTCTTTGTATACCGATGAGTTGGTGAGCATTAATGAGAACTTAGGGCACAACAGTTATAAAAGACTAACAACTGAACTCATTTCGTACCCATGATTTTTTAGGAACCAAGAGAGCCCAACAGAGTGATTGAAGAGAAAAATTGAAGAGCGACTCCAGCAAGATTCTAAACACCACTTAGAGGATTCATGTGCAATCACAGAGATTCAGTAAGTACCTGCATTTACCGACCGCACTGTTTGATTTACAAAAAACCCTAAATTTCTGTAACACAATGGCATCGACTTCAAGAGTTGAAAAGATTAAGGAAGATAAGAAGAAAATGATCAAGCTTGTCAACAGAGGCACTTGTGTTGAACCAAAATACAAGCTGCACCCAGAAATCACATCACAACCTGATGATTCTAAAGCATTCTCCATAATCCCACCTAGGGTTTTATTGGTAGAAGACGTAAGGTCCTATATACACTGTAAGATCTCAGAATTGGGAGATATAGACCTAGATAATGCCTACAAAGCACTATGTGATGAAGCTGGAAACCTCAAAGAAGAGCACAAGCATCTGGAAGTGAAAGGACTCACGAATGCATTACACTTTCCCAGAGTTTTCAAAATAGAATGGATAAAAATAGTTCTCAGCAGAATGCATAACTAGACTTTATGGCTAAATAAGCCAAAATGAATAAAAAATTATGTTATTCATGTAGTTACTGGATATCCTACAGCCAAAAAACCACAAGCTCACAAACACCCATCTCTGAAGGAAGTAGAAAAGCTGACTGGTGCAAAATCAGACAAAAGAGATCTCAAGGTAAACACTATCACTGTAATCACCTAAAAATGGTCACCTAAACCCTAGACCCCCGATCTCAGCATTTAATCAAGAAACCCTAACCTTGATTAAACCTATGTCCTAAATCAAATAGGCAATTATCAAATTCAAACTGATCTGACCTAAACCCCAGGTCCTAATCGATCATCTTACTTGATTAATTAATTAATTCATAAAATCACATTACATTGGCAAATAAACTTTATAATATTATTTAATTGATATTATGACATATTAATTAAATAAAAATTACTAAATTGTCAATTAAATCAAAAAGGAAGTAAATTAATTATAAAAACATAAATGTGCATCCAAAATCAATTAATTTATTAAAAATGCATATGACATCATCAAATCCAGTTAACTGATTTATCAAAATGGAAACAATCCACTTCCACTCAGTTAACTGATTCTCATCTATTTATCATTTTGGAAACATTTCAGTTAACTGTAAACTGATTTTGGAAGTTTCCAAAATAACTGATCAGTCAGTTCAGTCAGCTGACTCTCTTGACCAATCAAATCACTTGCACATGGATTGTGCTTCTTTAATCGAATCTGAGCCACTCTTTTTCTTCAATCTCGACCGTCGATTCAAGAGAGATTTCTATAAAAGAGAAACTCTTTTCCTTCATAAAGGATCCTAACCTTTTATCTAATGTTATTATGCTGCATTTTCTTCTCTTTTCTTAGCATTTATCATTTATAATTTTTGTTTAATTTCAAGCATGCAAATCTAATCATTAGAGCACATTCAATTTGGGTTTTAAAAAGAATCTTTCACTTTTCAATTTGGTGCTTCTAAAATCAATCTTAAGTAGCTTGGATGAACAACAAACTGCATATGCATATCATCTTAGATCTTTTATCATAGCTTTAAATCCT
Source organism: Thuja plicata (assembly GCA_018584345.1). Lineage (NCBI taxonomy): Eukaryota > Viridiplantae > Streptophyta > Pinopsida > Cupressales > Cupressaceae > Thuja > Thuja plicata. Next base: position 709,354 of record MU227759.1, read on the forward strand.
TCATTTAGGTTAGTGTGTAGTCACTGAGCTTGCAATGATCTGAGAGCAAGCTCATACTCCTGCCTTCTAGAAGGCAACAGGTCGACTCTTTCAGACATGCAGGATGAATAAAACCATATTCATTCCTGTATGTAGCTGAAGTATAATGACCATGCTGAAGTGTATGGCTAAATCAGAGACTCACATTTAGCTATCACATTTTTTGCACCCACCGAGGGGCTCGTACCCACGACCACAAGGTTAATTTTTGTGAGTTTTGTGATAAATTTCTGGGCTATTTTTCCAGAAATCTGACTGATGTTTTTATTATTACGTGCACTTATGACATGATACATATCCAAAATTTATATTTCTAGAAAGGTATTTGAGTTATCTTTCATATTCCATTGGTTTGAATTAATTTTGTTTGGATTTACAAATGTTATGGTCATTTTAGTGCAGACTTGTCAAACCTGATTTTCTAGACATTTGACTAAAGTTTTTATTGGTACGTACACATATGACATGATACAAATCCAAAATTTATATTTCTTGAAATTTATTTGATTTATCTTTCAGGTTTCATTGGTTTGAATTAATTTTGTTTGGATTTACAAAAGTTATGGTCATTTTAGTGCAGACTAGTCAACCTAATTTTCTAGAAATCTGACTGATGTTTTTATTGGTACATACACATATGAAATGATATAGATCAAAAATTTATATTTCTGGAAATTTATTTGAGTTATCTTTAATTTTCCTTTAGTTTGAATTAATTTTGTTGGGATTTGCAAAAGTTATGATTGATTTAGTGCAGATTGGTCAGAACCTGATTTTTATAACAAGAAGTTTTTTTTTATTATCAAATGATATATTATCTTTGACTAACCTGATTTTCTAATACGTGGGATTGGAAAGATGTGTTTTTTTTTTTTTTTTTTTATGGATTTTTATAACAGTGGGTTGCATGTGCAGGAATAGGTAAAGTTTTCATAACAGTGGTTTGCAGGACGCTGAAAAAGAAGACTAAAATAGAAACTACTGATGAATTGGTTTTGCAGGTTGCCTTTGATTGATAGAACACAAAACAATGTTCTTGCATCTTGTTTTTGATTTCTTAAAATAGAAACCCACATGCAAGAATTCTTAAATTGAATATTTGTTTGATGTTTTAGGAATGCCAATAATGTCAGGAAACTATGCTCTCGCTCTTTTGGAATGATCAGAACTCCAGAAACATTATTGTCATTTTCTTATTTTGTTTGAAGTGTCTTCTAGTTTTGTAAACCCAAGTAATTGCATGGAAGTATCCTCTCCCCTCACCTTTACAAATCTTGGGTGAAAGAGAAATCCATATAAATCCTTTAGTGTGGCTACCTCCTGAGTGCTTTAACAGAGCCGGTGAGAGTGGATTGCCCAACCCGTAACAGGCTAAAGCCAAGCCCTTCCAAACCGGTACACAAAAAATGCCATTGTGATTAGTCTCACAGTGGACAGGTGTGAATTCATTATGGTAACCAAAATATCCTCTAGTACCCTAGTGGTGCATTAAAGTCCCTACATTGTTAAGGTGAAAGCCTTGCTTTGAAAGGATTGGGAGAGCCCCCTTAATTGGGAAAATAACTTGATCACAACCACCTGAACGGATGTCCTTACTACAAACTTTGTTCTAGTATCCAAAATCCCTCTATCTGTTGGCGTGGAAGGTCAGAGACTGACTAAGATGTCCCACACTTTCATGGCTCTTAGTAGAGACAATGATCCCTTGGGAAGTGATTACCCTTGGGATTCAAAGCTTGGTGTGCTTGAGAAGTGAGTGCACATGTAAGGAGGAGCTCGTGCCTCCAAGCTTCTAAGTTGTCCGCTATGAGTAGGCATGGCTAAACTTTGGTTCAAGTGGGAATTCAACAAATATTTCCCTGGCTATCCTAGGATTGTGGTGTCTCTGTTATTTTTACAACAAACATTCTACTTGATGTGTCTTGTGTGGGTGAAGCATCAAAACAAACAAAATATCAAATCAAACATCAAAATGATCAATGATTCAAATCTGCACTTTTAGGTGTTAAGCTATCAAACTCTTGTCTAAGTTTCTGTATTTGTTATCAAACTTTAGAAATCTATCAACTTGTTGTCCAATTCTGTATTTTGTTGTGAAGGTTCTGTCCAAATTTTCACAAATCTATGTTCTCAACAACATCACTACTAGTTTATCTTTGACTGCAATCTATTGACAGTCTGACTCGTTGTTGTCTTGCAATCTGACTTTGTTGTGCTAGTCCAAGTGAATTTTTATCTTAATCATCTTTGTCTGCGGTGTCCTTATCCTGAGTTGTGAAAGTAGGTTCATTAACCTTGACTCAAGATCAGAGTCATTGCTTCTCTCTCTCAGTTGGACTTTATCTCCTTTGTCCTTTGGTCTTGGACTTAATCAGCACTTTAGATATCACTTCAGCACCTGTCAGTCAATCAATTGATTCGTCATAGCTCCTCTACAATATTCTAAGAAAGTGCATCGACCCAATCTTACAATGTCTAAAAGAAAATGGGCTAAACCTTATGGTCCTAACAATGCGCAAGAAGAGATTCTCATGGTAGCTTTATCAAAACAACTTCAAACTATGCAATCTGAAATCCAAGAATTAAAAGGGGGGAAATGATACACAATCCAACAAATACTCATCAAGCTCAATCTATCCCTTTCTCTTTGATCATTATCAAGCGAGTGGCTCTAAAGCCCTAAAAGCTATTGAAAACACCACGAAGTCTTCCTCCAAAGGGATTAGAAACATCATGAAAGAAAAACCTTGGGTTAAATGCGAGAGAGTCTTTACTCCTTTGGGGTAATCTTATGAATCTGCATTAGAAGAACTTCTTGATAATGATCTCATCACATTACCTCAAGCCACATCACATGGATGAAGATTCTTGAGTAATTATCTTGCATGGAGTTGAAACATAAAATCCAAGATCTCATAGATGATGGCATAATCGAAGTTGAAAATCCTAATGATTCATCGAATCTCGATCATGATCAATATCAAGAATCCATGTCTAGCAATGGTTCATAGATTGTGTGTGTGTAAATGGGTACTTGTTGAAAATGACACAAACACTCAATAAGTCATTGCATTAGCTCAAATGGTTAGTTAAAACATGCAAAACTACTAATATCGACCTATTGCCTGCTAACTAGGAGAAGTATAATTATTAATATATTAGCCCTTAGAATATGCTACAACTCAGTGACAAATACAACCTAGCATGAAGGATTTTAGATTAAAAACAAGCTAAAAGATGATAAAGCATGCAATCTAGCTCTAAAAGATGAAATGAAAACAAAGAACTAGCATGGAATAATAGATGAAATGTGAGTCTAGAGTGAATCTAACAGCATAACAATGTAATTTTTATTCTAAGGTGAAGGCTCCTTTGCTCTCAAAACAGGCTTCTATTTATAGAAGAATGGGAGAGAGAGAGGGGGGACAAGGTTCATTTATGAATCAGGAGGCTCAATAAATGAATATGTAAGAGCCATTAATGCCCAAGGCATTAATA
>MU227759.1:746602-764317 GCA_018584345.1 Thuja plicata
AACTAAAGATCAAGGTCAAGTTGTAAACCTTGGATCTAGAGTTAATTTGAAAAGCGTGAATCAAGAATAGAGCTAGAAACTAGTATAAATAGATGTTCCATCATTTGTAATAATGAGGACTTGTAATCATTTAAAGAATGATAGTAGTGATGGAGAGCATCTAAGCAGAAGAAGAGAATTCATGCAAAGTTCAGAAATAGATCACAACAGTTATCAAGAACACAGGAAGGATACCGACAAGCAGAGACAAGGTATTACTCAATCACTCAAGGTGATTACATATATACATTGTAAGCTATACAGGATCTGTTATTAGCAATTAGAGATTGCATTCACTATCAGATCAACATTTATATTGTAGTTTCATTCTAACAAGTGCATCACAATAAAAATCCTTTTGTAGAAGGTGGACTTAACAGTTCTTTGATAAATCTCTTAACAGAGTGCACACCTAACGGTGTTGCTAAAGCTTCAAATGAAGTAGATCCTAATAGGTCTCCACTCTAATACTCTTAACAAGGTAGATCATCAGAAGTGATCATTTGTAATCTTTTACCAGCTCCCTTCTTATCTATAGATAGTGAAGTTTTGTGGGTAGACATCCCCACTACAGTTTTTACTTCTTAACAGGAGTTTTTTGCGATATCATATCATGTGTTATGTGTTATTTGTTTTCATGAATTTTTATTGAATTTTTATACATGCAAAGAACTTATATTATGATTTCACATACATAATCAAAGATGAACAGATAGATAGGTATATACAAATCTGATGGCACAAAGGTTAATGGGCCAATCACACAAAATGTTTTAGAGGTACTGATTCACCCCTCCCCTCTCAGTACATCATTCCAATAATTCCAACAGGTTCTAAATTTAAATAAATGGAAACAACATGACCACACTTTAAAGAAGAACCTCATAATCTCAAGCTTTCATTGGTAGCAAACGGTGTCAATCCATTTGGAGATATGAGATCTGTTTACTCGGTGAGGCCTATTTTTTTTATTAACAATAACATTTCTCCTTGGATGTCCATAAAGAGGGATCAAATAATGTTGTCAATGATTGTACCAGGTATTTTTCATTTAATAGTTATCTAAATTAATTTATAAATACCACATCAAAATGGACATAATAATTATGGAATGTTTTTGTTCATTCAACTAGGTAAGTACCAAGTTAAAGATATGAATGTGTATATTGAGCCCCTTATTGATGAGTTGTTGAAGTTATGAAATGGAGTCACTATGTATGACATATCTAGACCAATAGGATAAAGACAATTACAATTCCATGCAATGCTTGTATGGACAATACATGATGCCTCTGGGCTAACTCATTTTTGCGGTATGTTATATATTGTTAAGGTCACATATTTTTGGTATGTTATAGTGCTTACACATTATTGTTTTATATTTAAGTTGCGCATGATAATTGTACATGATCCAATTGTACGGTATCTTTTAGGTCTTTAGACAAAGGGTAAATTTGCATGTCCAGTTTGTGGTCCGAAGATGAAATCTTGTCATTCAAGAAGTTTAGGAAAGTAGGTGTTCGATGAGTTTAGGCACTTTCTCCACAATAATCATAAGTATCAAATTATCAAAAAACATTCTTTTAATGGGAAAGAAGAGACAACATCAAGGCCACCTCGTCTATGGAAGTTGGAATACAATAAACTGAATCGTCAAGGTAATGTCATTCCATCTGATGATTTTTGTTTGAAATTTATATTTTTATATTTTCTTTTATTTACTAATGATGTAATTGATGCTTGTGAAGGTCGTCAAGGCATCAATGACCAACTTCCTAGAGGAATAAAAATTTATCTGAGTCAATTTAGTGGGTTACCATACTACAAGGATCTCCCAATTGTGCATTTGTTTGATTCTATGCATATTGGAAACAATGTAACAGAGACACTATGGAAAATATTGGATGGAAGGCGTGACAAAGAAAAAATTGCCAAAATTTGTAATGACATTCATGAATCCAATCATGCATTGAAAAATTTCATTGAATCAAATATAAATGGAGACCGCATAAATATGAGTGCCCTTCCTTGGTTATTAACTGAGCAAGAAAGTGATGCATTAAAAGAAGTCATAAAAAAACAAAATTTCCAACAGGATTTGCTACAAATATAAGCAGTCTTGTATCAAAGAAAGGTGATTTTGGGCCAAGGTTGAAAACACATGATTGATATACCTTTGTCAAGGTAAGTCATGTTCTCTATTTACAATATATTTGTAAAATTGCATGTACTTTTTATTGTATTATTTTACAATATATTAAAAAATCATTTTTTAATTATTGCAGTACGTCCTACCTCTATCCCTCCCACACCAGTTTGACAACAGTGTTAAACAAGTTATATACGATCTTAGAAAATACATGAGGTTACAAGTGTTATTTCTTAGACTTGTTGTACAGATATTATATTTATGACTTGCTTTACTTTTTATATTATTTATTTTTTTCTAAAATCTTGTTTACATGTTCTTGCAAGTTGAATCTCTTTTAGGTGGTTATCATCTAAAAAAATTCATAAAAAAGATATAAAATATTGGAAGAGAAAATTCCCCAGCTTATGTGTGAAATGAAAAAGTGTCTACCTCCAAATTTTTTTAATGCTCAAGAACACTACCTCATACATCAAGTTGAGGATATTGAATTGTACCGACCTGTACAAACTAGGTCAATGTGGATGGTTGAGAGGCACTTGAAATTTATGAAGGGCTTGGTTTGAAAAAGAGCACGCCTTGAGGGTTCTATGGTGGAGGGATATATGGTATACTAGACCATGGTGTACATTAGTGAATATCTTCCCAAGTTTGCAGCAAATATCCATGCAGATTACATTTGGGATCCCAACTCTATTAACAAATTCGAAGGGGAGTACTTGATGGGGAAAGGTAGATTGAGAAAAGTGAGAGGTAATTATACAATGTTATTGTAGTTTATTAATTCTTATAAATATTCAATACAAGTTGTTTCTAAGTGGTCTGTTTGTTTTATTTATAGCTGTCGTGAGTGGGATGCACTCCATTTGTATATTGCAAACAATCTTGATTGGATGACGGTATGGATTCAACAATCTCAAGAAAATGGTCGCTCATCAACATGGGATGGTGTTGCATCATTGGTTAAAGAAGCTCATTGTAATGGAGATCCCAATGTTACGCCAATGGTAATTGATCTAGCATATGGTGTAAGAGGTAGAAAGGTATGCATAAGTTTACTAACCACGACCCATAAGTTTAATATCAACTCACAGATTGATGCAAATAATCTTGACATGTTTGAATAATTGCAGATCAAACACCACAAAGCTATGTACTACCATGGCCATAAATTTTGCATAAAAAAGTTAGACGACACAAAGACAACTTGTGATTGCAAGTTTTATAAATAGTTCTCAACCTGTGTCAACTAATAAGAGATCAAATTGTATATTCGAGGCACATGAGGGAAATCATGTATTTGTATGCATGTGATAAAATCAATAAGTGCAGGGGAAGAGCTTCTGATAGATTACAATTTAAATTGTGTAGATACAAAAAAAATTCCCTATCATGGGACTAGTAAGTATAACATTTAAACCAATTGCCTCCAATTAATATTGACTCCAATATACAATCTACTATTTTATTAATAAAATTTTTTGGTAATTTTATTACTTTCATTTCGTTGTTGATTGCTAAGAATTACTAATATTTGTCATAGGGCGACATGGGTCCACCACAAGACATAGGCGAGGATGTTCCTCAGACACATTCTTCATCAAAGGTAAACCTTAATTAGTGTAATTCTACAAATTATATGGAAACAAATGTGATATTATTATGTTCTTTTCTTTATGGATTTGGAATTATTTTGATAGAATTTTACTGATATTGATGTCACAACTTGATACTTATTGATAGGGAAAAGCACAAATGGCAATAGATCAATTGTGATCTGAAATTGAGGCAACATTTTTAGATGACATTGCATGTAGCACTAACCTTGTCTTCATGGCTACTCAAATTCAAAATAAATATACTAAAGAAATTCTTAACCTTGTGATGATTCCAAACAAAACTGAGGAGACAGAGGCACTCATAGATGAATTGATACGTAGAGTCAATTGTATGAATGTAAGCAGTAATTAATCTTAAGCAATAATTAAAGTTCAATAGATTTTTATATTTTATACTATCTTATGGATCATGATCTAAAATATGATGTGTTCTTCTTATAGGATGTTTTGACACTTGTGAATTGTGGTCAATATGGTGTAGGTTGTAGTGCACATCCTTCATGTAAATAATCCTTAAACCTTTAACCATTCATTTAACCTTTATATGCATTATTGACTCAACTTACGTTTGGGATGCTTCTAGTACCCCATTTAATCTTTATCCATTACAAATGTCTTTGCTAACAATGTATTCTTCATCTCATGATGAAGTGCAGATGCCTCCTTCGATCAAAATTCTAATATTGCCGACTACATTGTCCGCAACAAGGAGCTTGCAAACATCTTCCTTTGTACCAGCTACAAATGGTAAAACCTTATTTTCCTATATTTTGTTATGTGCTAATCATGCATTGATTAGTTTTATTGTGTAAATTTTATACAGATGGACCTATTTTGTGCACTAATTGATACACCTACACCTGGTACAAGATCAGAGACCAGTACTAGTGAAGCTCAACCATTTCTTGGATCAGCTTGTGTTACTAGTACTGGTTCGTTTGCAGGTCATTGTTGTTGAACAAGAAAAATATGTTTCCGTTAAAAGTACCAAAGCTTCCAGGTGCTTTAAAATTGTAGGAAATGATGTTTTTTATGATACTCTTTTTGAAATGACATTGAAGCTATTTGGGCCCACCATATGTAAAAGGTACGTAGCTTCATAATATTGGCACAATATTTTTCTTATCTTCCATTTATTGTACTATATTAAAGTTATGATATCTATCAAATTTTTTTTTCATAAAAGGTGGAATGAACAGGATGCTGACTTAAAAAATCAACTCATTAAATATTTAGAGGACCTCTTTGGAAATAAAACTTTTGGCAGTGCCCTGATTCTTAAAAAAGAATCCAAACATATAAAGACTGTGATGGACCAATATAGAAGGGCTCTAAAGGATAACCCAAAGTACGAGCATCATCCTATGATTCCACCGATGGAGTGGAATAAAATATAGAAGATTCAAAAGAGAAAAGGATAAAGGGTAGAGGAATTCAACCAGAAGATGACAAAAGAAGGTATGACGTGATAGTATTAAGTAGAATGTAATCATGCACTAATTAGTGATCTTTGTAAATATATAATCTAACATGTTTCAAAATTTTCATAGGCTGCAAGACACATCAAATGCCACAGAAGTGAGATTAAAAAAGGTTGGCCAACACAAACTTGGCTCTGGTGGCTATATGAAACTTCACTCTGGACTTGTAAGTAGCAGCATTGGAATTTCATATCAAATTTTTATATATAAGGTTGCAAACAATTTTGTTTAATCAAATCATACATGCAAAACTAACGATATTAAACAAAAATTTAGGGCACGGAATTCAATGGAGAGCCCACAAATGAAGAGAAAATATTAGCCTTGAAGGAAGGATATAAAGTCGTGGCTGCACACCTATGCCAAGAAAATGAAATCCATAACGAAGAATCTACTGCAGTAGATGAGACATAGGTAAATTGGTTAAATGAAAAGTAAATCAAATTGAATAGTTAATTTTGAACATAAATTGACTATTTCATGATACCAATGTGCATTACATTTCACTGCAGCCTTCAAATCCTATCACAGAACCTAGGCGTGATGAAGAAAATGATGTGCATCCAAGTGGTGGAGGTATTAATTTTCTATTGGAAATAAATTACGTAATTATTAATAGAATTTAACATCTTTAATTGTAATTGCCCGTGTAACCTTTTTTTGAATATTTTAGAGCATGTTGAGGTGGCGGCAGATGAAAATTTTATTGTACATGATGTGGCATTTTCAAGTAAAGAAAAATGCATGTTAAGTTCTGCTAGTTAATTAAATACATGTAACAGTAAAAAAAAGTATGTGAATTTAACCCATTTACTTGTTATTGCAGCAGAGCCCCCTTTAGTGCAGCAACCTCGTGCTCCTCAAAACATGAGGAAGCATCATAATTTGAGATCACATCAAGGTATTGAGGAAGATGTTGATGCTCCTGGAAGCATTTTCCTTAAGAAAATTAAGAAAAACCCAAAAAATAAATGATTTCTTAAAAATGCTCTTTGATAAAACTTGTTTGATTAACCTTGTTGGATAATGAAAGAAAATTGTTTTAAGTAATTATCTATGAAATTTGCACATTAATATTGAATTTTATGTCATGCTAATGAATACTATTATGTGTTAATGAATTTTTTATTAGTGTTGTGTATTAATGAATGTTATATCATATTATTGAATGTTATGTGATTGTATTGATTGAATGTTATAGTTCATAAATGGATGAATGAAGTGTGTAATTAGATGTTAATGGGGAATTTAGATTGATGTTAGGGGTAGGGGGGGTGAGGCTAGATGAGCTTCCACCTTCACGTGGTTGGCCTTGTTAAGTAGAGAATATTAAAGTATTCTTGAAACCAAGTGAAGCTTAACATACCTTCATTATTTAATCAATTTCATTCATTCTAGGTCTTTTCTCATAAGTGCATTTTGAATGTGTCATTGTCAAGAAAATATCAAATAAAAAACTGGAAGGGCCAATAGTCAACTTGTTTGGCATGATTCAGCTACATTTTGTGTAAGTATTCTCTTCTTGAATGTGTCAACCTCTCTTGGTCTAATCTGGATTATTTCATTGGTTTGTGTTTTTGAGTAGGTGAAGTGTTAAATCAATTCCTTTGGACTCCCATTTCCTCACACAGAGTAGTAATATATGTTAACAATATGTAATTTTCATGTATCATTCACAAACAATCCACCTAGCTTGTCAATACTTCCACATGTCATGTACATGGGACATGTGGCAGATGATGGCTTTGCCATGGCCATTTAAAAATTATTGTGTTTGTAGTAAATTGCAAATTGAAAGTTGTGAATCGATTTATATGGCTTAAGTATGCAAAATTAACAATCATTATCATTATTTACAAGTATAAAACTATGAATATAATCCATCATGAGTGTTTTTATCTAATTCTAGATCCTTTGTGATGGTTTGAGCTCCTTCAACAAAGTAGCGTAGGAAATCTCAATACTTCAAGGCAAGCTAGATATCACCTTGATGCTCTCTCTTCTACTACTAATTACAAAGAAGGAAATAAAGGTGTGTTTGTTATGTATTTTTAATGTAGTTACTTATTTTTTAACTTATTAAATGAAAGAGTCATCAACTCTATTTTTCACCTTACTTCTATGTAAATTGAGTGTGATTTTATGATGTGTGTAGTTATACTTGTAACATAAAATGTTCATTTTTTTTAATTATGCTTAGTACGGTAATTGGTCTTGAACAAATTGAGTTTCCTTAGCAGAAACAAGTAATGAATCTATTGTACTACTTGTTTCTGGATTCTTTGCAACAACGTCATCTAATGCTTCAAGAAAGGATGCAACAGTGAAATTATTTGCACATCAATTTCATCCATAAATACAGGACATATCATTTTGAATAAAACAGACATTGGCATCAATCTTTTTGTTGTTTTCATGATATTCTAGTGATAATGATTGGGTGTGTTGAAGACAATTATTCAATTGTGTATTGTCATTGATGTTACAAATATATTTACACTCATATAGTGATGTTACACAAATGTCTACATTCAGACCAAGCACAGTTGGTGAACAAAAAGAGTTATTTAGTGTTGACTGAGTTCAGTCGAGCATTGAAGTAAGTTCAGTGTTGATGGAGTCACTCAAGCATTTCAGTCTTGGTCGAGCATTCAGTGACAGCCGACTAACAATGATTTATATTCTATAATTAATTGGTTATATGAGGCCGACTAAATTGTGATTTATTATTAGAAGTATATTCAATCTGAATTGGCAGGGCTTACCATATATATGAAAGGTCAAGTTTGGATTGAATGTGAGAAGTGCAAGGTGATCAACAAGAAGAGGAAGTAGAAGTGTGGAATTCTGTGATATGAAGAGTGAAGGTGAAATCAGACAAGATTCTAATTGAGTACTGATCACTTAGAGCTGCAATAGAACATCTGATCAGCAAGGATCTAGTTATAATCAGAATAGAGATTTGAATTAACAAAGATAGTTTCTTACACATACAGGTCAATTCATTGTTACTTTCTAATGATTGTAGCAGTGATCTAAAATCTCTTAAAAGAGTAGACTTAACAGTCTTTTTGTAAATCCTCTCACAAGGTAGCATTTCTATGTTGAAGTGTTGAAGACCTCTAACAAGGCCACTCCTCACAGGGTGATTAAATCCTTTAACAAGGTCACACCTAATAGTGTGTTATTGTAACCTTTAACAAGGTTAGCTCCTAACAGGGCTCACTTTAGAAGAGTGAAAAATAGTAACTAGTTACATTGGTGGTATTTCCCATATTGGGTTTCCATGTTAAATCTTGGTGTCACATGTGTATATGTTATTTGTTTCATTCTTTATGTTTTTTCACTTAATCTTGAAAGTATAATTGCATTGGATATTATAAAGATTACTTTGACACCCGAGTTATAGAAGAATATCTTAATTACCCGAGTAACGGTGTTAAAGTATTTAAGACATCTAAGGGACAAAGGATTTGTTTTGGAGTAACTGATTCACCCATCCCCTCTCAGTTACTTATCTCATTTCCAACAATTGGTATCAGAGTTGTAAATCTTTCAAAGAAGGTTTCAAGGCCTAAGATAAATATTAGAGATGTCTTATAGAAGGGAAATCCCTAAGCTAAGCAAAGACAATTTCCTAGCATGGCAGGAGCTAATGAAGCTACATCTATCTACTATCGGTGATGTTGGCCTACACTTTTTAGAGATAAAATATGTGGAACCAATAGGGACTATGACTATGGAATAGATGATGGAATGGAAGCATCACAAAATAATGATGATTGACATAGCTTCTTCACTCAACTACTTAGATTTTTATGAAGTCAAGGACTGCCCTATAGCCTATGATATGTGGAAGAAACTACAGGACATTCATGGAGGAGATGCAAATGTAAGAAGAGCCAAAGTAGAAAGTCTAAGAGGACAATTTGACCAAATGAAAATGAAAGAAGGAGAAGACATTACAAGATACAGTGACAGAATCAAGAAGATTGTGAGTGCCATCAGAGCTGCAGGAGGAATAATTGAAGATACAACAGTGGTCAGCAAGGTACTAAGAACTTTACTTCCTATCTATACTATTAGATTTTAAACTATTCAAGAGATGAGGTGCAATAAAGATATAACTCTGGATACATTAGTGGTAAGGCTTACAACTTTTGAGTTGGATAAATTTGACGATTACTCTCCTAGTTCTAGCAATCTTGAGTCTGCATTCAAAGTGAAATTGAACCTTGGTGAGAAGGACAGATACTCAAAAGGGAAGCAAATTGAAAGTGATAGTGATAATGAATCTAATGATGAATATATTGACATCATTGAAGAACTACTTGCAAGAAGAGCTGCAAAGGGAAAATATAGAGGAAAGATACCATTGATTTGTTTCTCATGCAATGAGCTTGGTCACATTGTTGCAAAGTGTCTGAACAAAGAAGACAAACATGAGAAAAAGTTTAACAAATTCAAGGGCAAGAAAGATTTCAAGAACTACAAAAGCTACAAGGATAAAGGTAATAAGTCTTGTTATATTTCTAAAGATTCTGACAGTGATGAGGAAGAAGAAATGGTTTATATTTCTATTAAGGATGAGTCAGGCAAAGAAGATGAAAAGACAACACTTTTCTCATACATCAATAAAAATGACACATGGATAATTGATAGTGGTTTTTCTTATCACATGACTGGTGATAAGACAAAGTTTGAACATCTTGAACACTATGATGGTGGGAGTGTCAGTTTTGGGAATGATGAACCTTGCCCTGTAAGAGGAAAAGGTTGCATTGTTTTGACAGAAGGAATAAAATATGATAATCCTTATTGGGTTGAAGGATTGAGGAGAAATCTACTCAGTGTAGCATAGCTGAATAACAATGGATTCAAGGTGGAATTCATGAATGGTAAGGCCAAGCTCCTGGATGGTAAAGGGAACCTAGTTAGAACTGGAAGACAAACAGAAGGTAATCTATTCTATCTTGATCTCACTGAAGGTTCATGCTTTATTTCAAAAGTAGAAGAAAGTTGGTTATGGAATAACAGGTTGTGTCATGTAAAATTTGATAATCTGGTAAACATAAGAAAGAAGATGAGATTCAGAGGTATTCCTATTTTAAAGAAACCCGAGTTAGCAATATGCAAACAATGTCAAATCAGAAAGATGAGAAAGACTAGTTTCAAAAGCAAGAATTACAATACTGATGAAGTCTTGGAATTGGTACATACTGACCTATGTGGACCAATTGGAACAACAAGCTATACTAGAGAGAAGTATTTTATTCTATTTGTTGATGATCATTCCAAAATGATGACTGTCATGTTTCTCAGAGAAAAATCATAAGCTTTTAAGAAATTCAAGTGGTATCTTGCAAGACTAGAAAAGGAAACAGGAAAGAAACTAAAATGCCTAAGATTTGACAGAGGAGGAGAATTCATTTCTAATGAGTTCAATAAATTTTGTAATGAGAGAGGAATCAAAAGACATGTATCTTCCCCTGGTACACCATAGCATAATGGAATATAAAAAAGAAGAAACAGATCCATCATGGATTATGCTAGAACTCTAATGATTGAAAAGAATGTTCCTGCCAAATACTGGAAGGAGGCCATCAACACTACAGTGTTCACCCTGAACTGAGTTCAATTGAAGAAAGGTGGTATAAGGACACCTTTTGATCTATGGTATGGCTATAAACCTAATGTTTGTTATTTCAAAGTATTTGGAAGTAGATGCTACATCTTGAAGGAATCTAGAAATGGAAAACTAGATGCAAAAAGTGATGAAGGAATATTCTTAGGTTACTTGCGTAAAAGAAAAGCATACAAATGTCTAAATCTTACTATTCATAAAGTCATAGAAAGTGTACATGTCAAGATTGATGAGTTTGCAAAAAAATGTGAAGAGAAGAGCAGTAAAGAGCCTGAATACTATAGGAACTTTGTGTATTATGAACTTGATACTATACCTATGACTCGAGAAATGGTGATGGGAAAGTAGAACTGTCGACCACTAAATATACTAGCACAAACTATGCAACCTGAGTTGCAAACTGTGCAACCTGAGCTGCTGGTAGAAGAGACTGAGTCACAGATAGAGGGAACTGAGTCAAAAGCTGAGGGAACCGAGTCAGAGATAGAGGAACCCAAGTCATAGATAGAGGGATTTGAGTCACAGATGGTGGAATTCGAGCATCAGACAGAGGAACAAGAAAGAATGTTTGATAATGATAGACCTAGTAGATCAACTCCAGAACCTAGAACAAAAGATCCAGTACTTTCAAGATATGTTAAAAGGCATCATGCACCTAAGTAGATAATTGGAGATCAGACAAAAGGTGTAATGACAAGGAATAAAATCAAAGGTACATGCTTACTAAGTGAATTTGAACCTAGAACTATTAAAGATGCATTGAATGATGAAAGTTGGATAGAAGCAATGAATGAAGAAATTGAGAAGATTGAGAAGAAAAAGACTTGGACTCTTGTGCCTAGGCCAAAGGACAAGAATGTGATTGGAACCAAGTGGGTTTTTAGAAATAAGATGAATGAAAATGGTAAAGTTTCTAGAAACAAGGCCAAACTAGTTTGTAAAGGATATGCTCAAGAAGAGGGTTTTGACTATGGAGAAACTTTTTCTCCTGTTGCAAGACTTGAAGGATTCAGAACTCTTCTGCCATATGTTGCACATATAGGATACAAAGTATATCAAATGGATGTGAAATATGCATTTGTGAATGGAATCCTAGAAGAAGTCTACATTGAACAACCTAAAGGATTTATTGATCCTAGTAGAAGGGATATGGTTTGCAAGCTGCACAAAATATTGTATGGACTAAAGCAAGCGCCTAGAGCCTGGTGTGAAAGACTGCATAGCTATCTAATAAGCATTGGATTTCAGAGAACTAATGATAATAGTAGCCTATACATCAAAGAAGGATCAGAGAACAAAATATTATTAGCAGAGATATTTGTTGATGACATATTATTCACTTGTTATGATGATGTATGCAAAGCATTCTCTGTAGCTATGAGTACAGAATTTGAGATGTCTATGTTTGGTGAGATCAAATTCTTTGTTGGATTACAAGTACATCAAATGAAGGATGGTAGCTACATTACTCAATCAAAATACACCAAGGAGATACTTAATAAATTTGGAATGGAAGATTCCAAACCTATTGGAACACCCATGTGTACTGGACAGAAATTGTCTAAAGATGATGATTCAAAGGAGGTAGATTAGACCAACTACATATCCATGATTGGAAAATTGCAATATGTTGTTCACACCCGACATGATATTACATTGGCAGTTGGTATTGTAGCAATATTTTCAGCTAATCCCAGAGATAATCACCTAATGAATATCAAAAGAATTCTGAGATATCTGAAGGGTACTGAAGACTATGGTTTATGGTATAAGAAAGGTGGAAACTTTGATTTAAAGGCATTCACTAATGCTGATTGGGTTAGAAGTGTAGATGATAGGAAAAGCATGTAGTATTTGATAACCATCAAATCTTCCCAAGAAACCTGCATGCAAACACTGCTACAAGAATGAAGACAGAAGAGAGAAAGTTATGGAGGCCAATAGGCCAGAGACAGGAAAACCATGTTGACAGAAAAAGATTCTATATTCAACAACAATGATTTACAATACAATCTCCTTATGAAAGACAAGGCGGTGAATCCTTATAAAGGATACCGAAACCCTAAAAGGGGAAACTTCTAGAAAATAGAAACTTCCTAAGTCTAACTTAAGCAAATAGTAGATAAACTAATAATTAACTAATTTAATTATTAGTAATACTCGACTACTCTAATACCCCCCCTTAAGTGTAACTTAGGGAGAAGCAAAAAAGCTAAACTACTGCAGAAAGCAGGAAAGAAGGGTCCTGGCAACTAGGCCTGATCAGGTACCCAAAACAAAGCAAACTAGATGAAGAAAACCTTCAATCTAGAGAAAAAGGTGTCCCAGAGAAAGGAACAAGAAAAGAGCAAGAAGCATCTCCGAAGAATGTCTAAAAACTCTGTCAGAAGATACTGTTGGAACCCCCACTAAAGTGCATGACCAGGTAGAGAAGACAAATGTCTGAAGAGCTGATCAATCAAACCAGGAAGCAATAGAACCAGTAGGTGAACCCCCCCCATAATGCTGAACTGGGAGAGGTGACAGGAACACTAAAATGCAGTACCAGAAACAGCTGCAGAAGAAGAACTAGGAACACCAACAGTGCAATAGAAGCACACACACAGGATAAAGGGTGGTGTCATAGACACACTACATGGGATAATTTCATGGAAGGTACGCTCACTTGACAAAAGTGGATGCGCCTAAAGCGGCAAATGCATCATAACCCCCATGGCACTTTATAACAGAGTGCGAGTATAAAAATTGAACAAGGTGTACAAGATCTCAGAAATGCAGAAGAAGGCACTTTATCTCAGTGCATTTACAGAATAAAGAATACATCAGAAGAGCATACAAGCTCAGAAGTCAGAAAGAAGAGTGAACTATGAAACCAGAAGAAGAGATCCCCGGACCTGTAGAACCAAGCACACCACCAGAGGGCATAAACTGTCAAACATGGAGGAGTGAAAACCCAGAGTAGAATCTGGAAAAATAATCTCTGCCACTGAATAGCACACTGAACTAGCTTTCCGACGATATCTCATTTTCCGAAAAAGGAGTCTGGATGAGCTAGATATGACTCCCGGAAGGCAAAATGAGACATCAGACTTCAACAGAAAAAAAAGCTGTCGAAATGGTGGAACCAAAAACCCTAACCTCCACCATCAGAAATTTCTCGTAAAGAGCTTTCCGACGGTATATGGAAGTCAGAAAAATACCCCCGGATGCTCCCTATAGAGCAAGAAACGTCCAGGTACCCCCAAAATGCCCTAAAAGGCATGATTTAAGCCCTAGGGGCTAAAAAAATTAGCCCCCGGGCGCATGGCGCGCATTGGGGGCTGGGCCGCAGCCCCTGGACGGTCATATGACCGCGCGGATAGGATTTAAGCCCCCCCGGGGGCTGGCAAAAGACCGCCACCACCCGAGCGCTGGCTGCCGGGCGGAGCGGTGCAAATAGAAGTGGCCGGAGCTATGTGTGCGGGCGTAGTCGGTGGGGAGCGGAGGCACTGCAGTGGGCGGTGGTCGTAGAGGAGGTAGGAGAGTGGCGCGGGCCGCTGCGGAGCGGCGGTGGGGAGAGCCACCAGCGGAGCCACTGCCGGAGGCGCCCGGAGCGGTGGCGCGGTGGCGCGTCCTCCAAACAACTATCCGCGCTGCGCAAAACCTAAAAAACCTTAAAAAAATGAAGGTTTTTTTTATTTTTTTAAATTTTTGCCTCGATATTCATGCCCATACGGCCTGTAGGAGGCTGAAAAAATTCTCCAGAGCCCCGGTGTCCAAATCGGACAAGCTTTATATGGATTCTGGGGTTTTTGGGCCTTCTAGACGCAATGGTAGTGTCCGTTTGGGCCCAAAATGCCTCTAAAAATAGAGACCCCCGAGAACCACTAAAAGAAGCTAAAAAAGCTTCTGAAACCCTCTGTGCTTCAATAAAATAGGAACAGCGAACAGCAGATCAGCTCTGATACCATGTAGTATTTGATAACCATCAAATCTTCCCAAGAAACCTGCATGCAAACACTGCTACAAGAATGAAGACAGAAGAGAGAAAGTTATGGCGGCCAATAGGCCAGAGATAGGAAAACCATGTTGACAGAAAAAGCTTCTATATTCAACAACAATGATTTATAATACAATCTCCTTATGAAAGTCAAGGCGGTGAATCCTTATAAAGGATACCGAAACCCTAAAAGGGGAAACTTCTAGAAAATAGAAACTTCCTAAGTCTAACTTAAGCAAAGAGTAGATAAACTAATAATTAACTGATTTAATTATTAGTAATACTCGACTACTCTAACAAAGCACCAGTGGTGGAGCTTTCTTTCTTGGAAAGAGGTTAGTATCATGGACTAGCAAGAAACAAAATTGTATCTCTCAGTCTACAGTAGAGGCAGAATATGTTGCTGTAGCAGTGAACTGTTCAAACATCATATGGATCAAGCAGTTGTTATTAGGAATGAAGGAAGAAGTAAAAGAGTTAGTTATTATCTACTTTGACAACACTAGTGTCATTAACATTTCAAATAATCTTGTGATGCACACCAAAACCAAGCATATAGCAATAAAGTATCATTTTTTGAGGGAATTGGTACAGAATAAAGAAGGTGGGAATATGTGAATACCAAAGAACAAGTTGTAGACATATTCACCAAACCTTTACCTAAGGATGCATTATTATATCTTAGAGGAAAGCTAGGGGTGCTTCCCCTAATTGAAGCTCACTAAAATATAGTTTAGTGATGCATCAACCTAAGCGACAGTGAAGATCTATCAGTTGATGCAAGAACATCAGAGCACATTGCAGATGAATTTGTACATTCAAGTACATTACAATTACAAAGTGAAATAGTACTGACTATTGGTATTTGTGGAGATGGTTTCTTTGGCATATGTTGTCAAAGAGGGAGATTTTTCTATAATACATAAGAATAAGATAAAAGAGGGAGAGTTTTTCTATAATACAGTAAGAGGGATATTTTGATATCAGAGGGATTTTTTGGATGAGAATCAGAATGAAGCTAAAGACATTAATAAAATTTTCTGTTGCTCTAAAATTCTTTATATTATGACATGTTGTGTTTTCATCAATGCCAAAGAGGGATATTGTTGAAGACAATTATTCAATTGTGTATTGCCATTGATGTTACACATGTATTTACACTCATATAGTGATGTTACACAAATGTCTACATTCAGATTGAGCATAGTTGGTGAACAGAATGATTTGTTTAGTGTTGACCGAGTTCAATCAGGCATTGAAGGAAGTTCAGTGTTGACCGAGTCACTCAGACATTTCAGTCTTGGTCTTGTTGGTTGTATTTCGTGTTTTTTCTGTTTTGCCCTATTCCTTGTCTTCCTCTCTGAAAATTTTCAGGTTTTCATGCCTATACCTTGCCAAATTGTCAAACTCTTGATAAACCCTGAAAAAACCCTAAGGCCAGGTATTAAATGATGCATTTTAAACCCTTAGCCATGTCTTTCTATTTCTTCATTACCTTTTTAGTCACTAAAGGCATGTGCTATATAACAAGTTAAGTCAGGTCGCTTGATCGCGTGAATTAGAACGAATATGCCAAAACATCTCCCGACTTTGATTTTGCCTTGTGTCGTGAAGTCTCATGAAAAAATAGAATATTCTCTATGTGTATCGAGACTTAGCGATTTCCTTTTGGTCAGGTTGTCGCTTAATATCATGTTTTGAGCTTTAAAATGAATGGGACCCACCTTCAGTCGGGTGATCGCGTGAAGAGTCAACAGGTCAAAGAAATGTCTTCCGACCTTGCGCCTCCTTCATGTTGCGTGATCGCTGGATCAGGACATTCAAACAGTTAAGGTTTCTCTTCAGTCGCGTGGTCTCGTGATATTTGGCGGTTAATGGATAACAGTCCTGACCTAGCGACTAACAGTTTCAGGTTAAGTGATTTTACTCAGTCGGGATGTCACCAGAACAGGGGTGATGAGTCAGACTTCGAGAATGCATAAAGTGGACGAAGCAATAAATGACATCTGTCAGAGTGCTAGTGGTTGTCGTGTGATCACTAGATAAAGAAAAAGAATCAAGCGATAAGGAGACTTAAGTCATTATACCCTCAGTCGTGAAGTCTCGTGATATTTTAAGGGTATGTGAAATTGTAAAACGATTAAAAGACAGCCGTTTGATGAAAAAGTAAAAAGATCTAACGGTGGTCGCTAAGTCTGGTGATAAAAGTGCCCTAAGGAAGAAGTCCTTCCGACTCAGCGATTAAGGTATGTCGCGAGGTCGCTGCAAACAGAAAAAGGCACGTGATTTCAGAAAAGGATTAAGTAAAGTCTATCACCCGACTCAGCGACCAAAGGGTTTTCGTGAAGTCTTTAAATGAGAAATGAACATCCAGCGAATTGGCGATTAGCATGAAATGTTAAATGTAAAGGTTTGTCGCGTAGTCTGGAGATAGAAATTGAGTTAAGGTTAACCCTGCGCGACTAAGATTTTGTTACAGTCGCCTGATCGCTAGAAGACTTGGGTTAGCTGAGGTAAAGAAAGGTCATTGTTGCCAAATCTGATGATCAGACCATGGTTAAGAGAATGTTCTTGCGACAAAGAGACTTTATGAGGTCTCAAGGTCGCCTGATAACAGAATCCATAAAGCGGCGCCAAGTGGATGACGTGACAGAGGAAATCAAGCCGACGGCCAATCAGATAAAAGAAATTTTGATTACTGTGTACAAAAGGTAGCTGAGATGTATGACAGAAGGTGAATCACAAAGTGCCATGTCAGCTGTCTTAACCATTTGATGATGGCGCCAAAATTTTAAAAGATTTAA
>MU227759.1:769652-789332 GCA_018584345.1 Thuja plicata
CCCAAGAACATAAGTCAAATGAGAACATTCCAAGGGAGAATCCAGTCTATCAGAAGGTTCATCTCACAGTTGGCTGATAGAGCACAACCATTTACCAAGACTCTGTGCAAGGGCATTACCTATCAATGGAGTGAACAATGTGACAAGAGTTTCACTCAAATCAAAATGTACCTGGCTAACCTGCCCATACTCATGCCACCTCAACAAGGCAAACCATTGATTCTGTACATTTCAACTACCTCAGCGTCACTGGGGACACTGCTAGCGCAAGAAGATAAAGACAAGAAAGAACATGCTATATACTATATTAGTAGAACATTGGTGTCCTATGAGATGAACTACTCTATGATCGAGAAAGCATGCCTAGCAGTAGTCTTTGCATCTCAAAAATTGTGTCACTACATGTTGGCTCACTCAGTCAAACTGGTGGCTAAAATTGACCCTTTGAAGTATCTCCTAAGTAAAGCTACCCTCACTAGAAGATTGGCTAAGTGGGTTATGCTTCTTAGTGAATTTTACATAGAATATATTGAGCGTAAAGTGATCAAAGGGAAAGCAATCGCAGATCAACTGGTTGATGCTCCACTACACGACGAGGAACCAATCAATGTTGAGTTCCTAGATGGATCTATTTTTCACATCACTCACAAATCCTGGAAAATTTTCTTCGATGGATCATTCATGAAATAAGGTTCAGGTGGAGGGATTTTGTTTCTAAATCCTCAAAACTATTCCATTCCAAAGGAATACAAGCTCATGTTTCCTTGTACAAACAACATAGCAGAATATGAAGCACTGGTAAATGAAATCAAACTAGCTCTTGAATGGAATGTTTCTGAGTTACATGTCCATGGTGACTCTCAACTTGTAATCAACCAAATCAATGGTGTATACCAAACTAAGGATGAAAAACTCATGCCTTATAAATGAATGGTTGATGAATTTAAGAAATATTTCACTTACATCACATTTCAACAAGTCCCAAGGGTACAAAATAGAACAGTTGATGCCATGGCTACACTAGTTTCCTCGTAGCAATAAGAGGATGATTTCCGCTATGAGTTCCTAGTGGAAGAAATTCATTTCCCTTCCTACAACTCCCCTGACTCCCAAATGGTCTGTTTAGTCATTGAACATGAATCCTCCCATTATCACCATGTTTACTCTTACCTGCGCCATCAGATCATTCCTGATGGACTAACTAGAAATGAAAAATGACACCTCATCAGCAATGCCTCACGGTATGTTCTTGTGGCCAAAAATTTGTATAGGCGAGGATTAGATGGTACTTTGCTTAGGTTTCTAGAAAAAGAAGAGTATAAACATGCGTTGTCTGAAGTCCACGAAGGAATTTGTGGTTCTCATTCTAATGGTCTGACTCTGGCCTGAAAACTACTTAGAGCGGGGTATTATTGGCCAGATATGGAGGAAGAAGCTATCAGGTTTGCAAAGACTTGTAAGAAATGTCAGCTGCATGGAAATCTTCTACATGCTCTAGCAAGGGAGCTCATTCCTTTTGTAACACACTGGCCCTTTCAACAATGGGCATTTGATCTAATTGGGCAGATTTACCCCTCATCTTCTAATGGACACAAGTTCATTATTACAGCTACTGAGTATTTTACCAAGTGGGTTGAGGTGGTCCCACTCATTAAAGTGACTGGATAGCAGGTCTCACTATTCATTCTGAACTACATCATTTGTTGCTATGGCATACCTTCCTCCATCATCACTGATAATGGAGGTCAATTTAAGAACAACACCATGGATGAGTTTTGTGAAAAATTCAAAGTCACACAACACTGTTCTTCAATATATTACCCACAAGGTAATGGGCATGCTGAGGCCTCAAATAAAAATTTGTTAAAAATCTTACATCATATAGTTAACAAGTCTGGAAGGGATTGGCACCTACAGATCAATCCTACATTATGGGCTTACAAAATGAGCATCAGAACGCCTACAGGGGAAACCCCATTTGCATTGGTATATGGGGCAGAAGCAGTCTTACCCCTAGAGTTAGAAATCCCATCTCTTAGGGTTTCTTTACGCAGACTTGTATCAGATGAAGAGTATAGATTTTTGAGACTCCAAGAACTAGAGCTACTGGATGAACGTCGGAAAGTGGCCTTTGATCACCTAAGAATTTATCAGAAAAGAATGTCAAGAGGATACAACAAGAAAGTCAGACCTAGAGAACTTCAGGTGGGAGACCTTGTGTTGAGAGAAAATCCCTATAATCAGTTACATAGAGAATAGAAGGGGAAGTTTGAACCCAACTGGCTGGGTCCTTATATCATTACTGTAGCATTTGGCTCCAGAGCCTATCGACTCTCCACACCTAAAGGAGATCCACTTCGAGAGCCCATCAACACTCTCTATCTGAAGAAGTTCTAC
The DNA here is from genome assembly GCA_018584345.1 of Thuja plicata. Lineage (NCBI taxonomy): Eukaryota > Viridiplantae > Streptophyta > Pinopsida > Cupressales > Cupressaceae > Thuja > Thuja plicata. The sequence goes on from MU227759.1 coordinate 772,050, forward strand.
ACCTAAGGCATTCTCGGTGATCAGCACCATGTACATGGTAATGTCCTGAAAAAATCTAAAAATTGGAAAAAGTCCTAAAAAAATGATCATCTTGGTGAAAACCTAGCAATAGGCGCCTTGATGTATCAATCAAAAAAATCAAAAAATGGAAAAATACAAAAAAAAAATGAAAAAGAAAAAAAAGTGCCTTGGTGAAAACCTAGTAAACAGACACCGTGGTAGAAAAAATAGAATCTCTACCAAGTAGGTGAAAACCTGGTAAATAGGCACCTCTTGTACTTCGCACTCCATCTATCAATTCTCAATCTTGGCAATCTTTTTCTTCGGTTTGTCCATATCTTTAAATCACTTTCATGACACTGGTTCTTCTGAGAACCCTCCTGGCTTGAAACCGATCCAGAATCATAACCTGGGGGCAATCAAATTGGATTTGTCCTCGTAGTATGAGTCAAGTAAGTTATTGTCATTTTCTACTTGGGGCATGGGTCCCCAATTTGATCACATCTTTGGTTTACACCAGAGTCAGTAATCTTATCATTTATGAAGGACAACTCGCTACTGACACAAACAGGTGTTTCTCAACATCACAATCAATAGTGTTTCTTAACACTATCTTTGGACGCATCTATGTTTCTTAACACACATTGGATATTGAAAATGTAAACAAAAGATCGATAGCAATCAAATACAAAGCACTCACAAGCACAACGGTGTTTCTCAACACCTCATACATATACACTTCCGAAAACATTGAAAATGGCTAAAGTATGCTAAACTTATATTCGTACGCTGTCTATTCTCATTGATTTCACTAATCTTTTCTTTGTCTACTACTTGTTGGTGTGGTCCCAATGATCCGGCAACGTCAAATAATCAGGGTGTATGTGGTAAGAGCTCCTGCATTAAGGCAGAAAAGCCTCACATTCCTCGATCCTCTTTATTTGTATGCCAAAGTGAGGTCGGTACTATCTCCTTGTTTGTTATTTATCTGTTTGTTTACGCAAGATCACACTCATGGTTATCTTGGCTTTGAATGCCTTGATACTGGTGTACTCTTGCCACATCAACTAGAAATAGCATTCAGGTCATCTCGGTTGTTGTGCCTCGATGCTTACGTTGGTTTCCCATATCTTATCCGATGAAAGTCATATTCATATTCTTATGGTCGCAGTGGCACCAGTAAGGATTGTATCGACTCCGATGTTCCAAAAACACTCAATGATGAAAATTTTCAAAGCTAAAGCTCAGTGACTACACCTTAGGTTGCATTCATGTTATTCTTGCATCTGCATCTGCATAGTGATGAAATCAACATAATAAATTTATCTCTATCCAATGTGAAGGATCTGAGGTTCTTATTGATCAATTTTCTCATCATCAAGTGGTCATGACACCCCTTGCTAAATCAACTGTCTTGACTCTATTTTCAGGATCGAAATCAAAATTTGAATTTGACCACTTGCACAACCAATGGAAATCTCTCATGCTTTTTCTTCTAATCAATCCATGTATCTTACTTTTGGTCAATCTCGGTCAAACATGACCTCTCATCAAGTACATCTTTTGTCCTAACCATGTGGGACCTCTTTCTAATCAGATTAGTTTCTTCCTAAATTGTCTAATCAATCGAATTGCTTCTCATCACTGGGGCACCTAGCCATATTTTTATTTTTCTCCCGAGGGGGCAGGATCAAGACATCAACATTCCAGTGATCACATCCTCAATCAAAACCCCATTGCTTGGGGCATCTCAGCTTCACCACATCAAATCAAGTTGAGATCATCTTAAATCAAAGAAAACCTAATCAATGGTCTTATAAAGTGGTGAATACACTCAAAACAAGACAAGATCGGTCTTATACGGGCTATTCATTATTGAAACCAGATGCATTGATCAAATTGGCTTCATTGCTTCAAATCAAGTCAATTTGCTTGCTAATCAAATCTCTTAATGGTAATCAGTTTCATCACTTCAAAACAAACTAGTTATTCATTCAAACCAATCAAAAAGGTTTAAGAGTTCCTAACAGATGTTTAGATTCATCGCTTCAAATCGAACTGAGCATTCTATTTTATATCTTTTGATCGATCTTCATTCATTCAAGCTCAAAGTCGGTCTTCTTCTTCAAAAGAATGGTTTCATCGCTTCAAATCAAACTATTCTGGGTCTTCTCGCTAATAGGTCTTTGAATCAATGCGCTGATCACACATCAATTCAAAGAGGGGCAAATGTAATCACCTAAAAATGGTCATCTAAACCCTAGAAACCTTAATCTTGATTATTCTAAGTCCTAAATCAAACAGGCAATTCATCGAATTCGAACTGATCTAACCTAAACCCTAGGTCCTAATCAATCATCGTACTTGATTAATTAGTTAATTCCTAAAATCATAATACATTGACAAACAAACCTTATGTTAATTATTTAATTGATATTATGATATATTAATTAAATAAAAATTACAAAATTGTAAATTAAATAAAAAAAGAATTAAATTAATTATAAAAACATAAATGTGCATTCAAAATCAATTAATTTATTAAAAATGCATATGACATCATAAATTCAGTTGACTGGTTATCAAAATGGAAATAATCCAGTTCCACTTAGTTAACTGATTCTCCACTGTTTATCATTTTGGAAACATTTCAGTTAACTCTAAACTGAATATGGAAGTTTCCAAAATAACTGATCAGTCAGTTCAGTCAATTGACTCTCTCAACCAATCACATCACTTGCACATGGATTGTGCTTCTTCAATTGAATCTGATCCACTCTTTTTGTTCGATCTCGACCGTCGATTTGAGAGAGATTTCTATAAAAGAGAAACTCTTTTCCCTGACAAAGGATCCTAATCTTTTATCTAAAGTTATTATACTGCATTTCATCTTATCTTTTAGCATTTTAGCATTCATTTGTTTAGTATTGTTGTTTATTACTTTCAAAGCATGCAAATCAATCTAACTTAGAGCACACTTTGTTTTGGGCTTAAAACTGAATCTCTTATATTTCAATTTGGTGCTTCTAAAATGAATCTTAATCAGCTTTGGATGAACAAAAAATTAAATAATCATTTAGATTAATCAACATTTTAATTTCAGCATATAGCTTTTAAATCCTTCATTTAGGTTAGTGTGTAGTCACTGCGCTTGCAATGATCTGAGAGCAAGCTCATACTCCTGCCTTCTAGAAGGCAACAGGTTGATTCATTCACACATGCAAGATGAATTAATCTATATTCATTTATGTATGTGATTGAAGAGCAATGACCATGTTGAAGTGTACTACTAAATCAGAGGCCCACATTTAGCTATCACACTAATCGACTCCTAGAATCCCCTAAGTCTTAGGTCTTCAAGCCTAATACTAGCCAAACTTCAGACTAGGATTTAGTTGTTCTGTGCTTAACCTTGAAAGATTTCCACCATTGAAAGTACTTCTTGCCACAATATCCTCTTGGATGATTCCAAGCTCAAACCTTCCCAAACATGCTTATAAGTGCTACAAAGGTCATTTTTCTCATTAAGACATCTAATTGACATCTCTCTAATCCCATTTCAGTGGGTCTTCAATCCCAAAGTAATCTTATTCCAAACTAGCTCTGGTTTAGGTCCTATTAGGCCTAATTCTCTATTAGCCCTATCCAGAGGGTTTTTCTAGATTCTTGCTAAAATATTCCACACAACCCTATAAAAAAACTTAGGATTCAGATACCCTTTTTCAAGACCTCTAGGATTTTCAAGGTTTTAACTCCCCAAACCATCTATACACTAATGTCCTGAAATGTAGGTCATTTAGGACTATTTTCAAGCATTGACAACAATCCTCTGATTTCTTGCTATAAATATATCAAGATGGATTAGTTAGGACCTAAGCTCATAGATAGGGTTCATTTAGACACTAAGGCTTCTGGAGCTCCACCTTTTTTTTTTCTCTCAAACATTCCTTTACAATGGCACTCAATCCTTTCCCCGTTACACTCCTAGCCGGACATGCCTTGCTTTCCTAAGGCATAACATTAAAAATAGCTACTTGATTCTTCATGACTTCTCCTAATGTATTTAAACTGTACATAGGCTCCCTTAAAACAATAATCCACCCTCACGAGTTTCCCATGGTTGGATTTCATGGGGGAGCCATGAAAACACAAACTACTCTGGACTGGACCAGCAGACTCCCTAAAACTTAACCAATTTACAAATGCTAACAAATCAACTCTACAGTACTTGCACAAAGAATGAAAAAGTCTCAAAACTAACTACTCAACACACTCCCACCATTAAAATTGTCAATTCAATCCATGTAAACACTCTGTAACTCAAAATTCTTGATTGTTGCTAAAAACCAGAATTGTAGAACTTCTATTGCTATTCAAAACTTGTTTTACATTCAAAAATACCTTGGGAAATGAGTCCTTTGGCATCTTAGGATACTTCTTCCATAATTTTAGGCCACTAGAATTTATTTTTCACCTCCATCTCGAAGGGAATCCAAATGTTGTCTATGTTGCATGCAATATTGCAACAATGCACAATGTTGTCATGACAACATTGTAGCATCTTTTACATAAATACTTAAAACTAAATTTTATGACCTCTACTATGCTTGGTATGAGGAATATACATTATTAAGGAATTTTTAGGCACTTTCCCAATCCTAACTAATGCTAGGACACATTAAGACTCATTTTCCCTACTCAAGCTAAAACTAAGCATTAAAGCAAACTAACTAGACTAGGTTGGATTTGACACTAACTATCAATCCACCTAGTAACACACCTTGTAAGACCTACTAAGGTCAAAATGAAACACACACTGACTTGGCTAGGGTCAGTTACAAGCCAAAACATTTTAGGGCTTAGAGGATAGCCTAGGTGCTTCTGCACAATCCTCCCCAAATTAAAAGACTTCAATCCACCCTTGGATTGAGTAAGTTGAGGTCGATGCCCAAATTTTTGAACTTTGATTCCTTTATCCATACTGCATCTTCATCTGGTTGTCCTTGCCACTTGACTAAGTTCTCTTGATACTCCTTCTTTCTTGTCTTCTCATAGACTCTGGAATCCATAATGTGTTCTTCTTTCTTGATTGGTGGAGATGGAAAATGGAGTTCTTCTACCTCTTGTATGAATTCAATCAAACTCTAATCTGCATGTGGGATTGGACCTTTGTATAAAACTAAGTCTGCAATATTAAACACTAGAGATAGACCCATATCCTCTGGAAGTTCCACCTTATAGGCATTTGCTCCATATTTTGCCAGTATGACACATGAGCCAATTCTCCTCATTTTAAGCTTATGTGGTGTTCCTTTATGCAATCTTTCCTTGTTAAGGTGTACCATTACTAGGTCCCCAACTTTTAAATGAACATCTCTTTTTCTCTCATCCACTTTATTCTTGATCTTCTTTGTATTGTCAATGAGTATTTTCCTTACTGATTCATGGACTTCTTTCATATAATGTGCAAATGTTTGTTTATATGCAGATGGCGAAGCATCAAAAGGTGAGAAAACCTGAACTTCGAATCCACAAGGAGGATAAAGAGATCAAAAGGTTGTTGAAACATGAGAAAAGAATATGCCTCTTGGATGAAGGCCATAAACTATTTCAAAAGGACTCTTACCAGTAGTCATGTTCACTGTGTCATTGTAGGCATATTCTACTTGCCCAATGAGTTGGTCCCAAGTTTGACCATACTCCTTAGTTAGACACCTTAGGAGATTTCCAAGATTCCTATTAACCACCTATGTTTGGTCATCAGACTGAGGATGGTATGCTGATACAAAATATAAGTTGGTTCCCAACTTCTGCCAGAGAGTCTTCCAAAAATGACTCATAAACTTGGTGTCTCTGTTAGACACTATGCTCAGTGGAAAATCATGTATTCTAAATACCTCCTTGAAGAATAGGGAAGCTATCTGACTTACATTATTTGTTGTCTTGCAGGGTACAAAGTGTGCCATTTAGCTAAATCTGTCCATAGTAACATAAATGTTATCCATTCCTTGCTTTGTCTTGGGAAATCCTACTACAAAATCCATACTCAGACACTCCCATGGTCTGTTTGGAATGGGTAAAGGCTGGTATGGGCCTGCATTAGTAGATGTACCTTTGGCCTTCTTATAGATAACACAACCTTCTACATATCTCTTGACATCCAAATTCATCTTCAACCAAAAATAGAGTCTTTGGACTAATTCTTGAGTTTTTTTAACACCAAAATAGCCACTAAGTGCACCATTGTGTTTCTCCTATATTAGATTCTCTCTAATAGACCCCCTAGGGACACATAATTGACTCCCTTTAAATAATATACCACTCTGTAAAGTATACTCAGAGAATTGACTATGAAAGTGATTTTTATACTCTTGGCATACCTTGTAAACATCTGTAAAATCCTCATCTTCACCATATAGGTCTTTGAAGTTGTCTATCCCCATGCTCTGTAGTTGAATTTATTGAATGTTCAAAGCTCTTCTACTTAAGGCATCTGCTACCTTAATCTGCAATCCCTTCTTGTGTTTGGTGTTGAAGGTGTAAGCTTGTAGGTATTCAACCCACTTCATATGCTTGTGACTTAGTTTATCTTGTGAGTTCAAGAAAATTAATGCCTGATTGTTTGAATAGAATATGAAATCCTTTGGAAGAAAATAATGCCTCCACTTTCTTAGTGTCTGGACCAGAGCATACATCTCTAGATCATAAGAAGAGTATTTCTTCTTAGCTTCGCATATTTTCTCAGAGTGGAAGGCCACTGGTCTTCCCTCTTGGCTCAAGACAGAACCAATGGATACATTGCTGGCATCACATTCCACAGTAAATAGCTTTTCAAATCTTGGAAAAACCAAAATTGGTTGGGTAGCAATCTTCTTTTTCGGTAGCTCAAAACCATGGTTAGCTTGTTCATTCCACACAAATTTAGTCTTCATTCCACCCTTGATAGTATCAAGCATAGGAGCACAAATTGCACTGAATTGTTTGATAAACTTTCTATAATACTGTGCTAAGCCATGAAAACTTCTTACCTTAGTGCTTGTTCTTGGAGTAGGCCAGTTGATGATGGCCTCCACTTTGCTAGGATCCACCTTTAGGTTACCTTGAGATAACACAAGTCCAACGTACACTAACTCTTTCTTTTTGAATTCACACTTATCCAAATTTATCATCAGCTCATCCTCATGTAGCCTCTTGCAAACCATTTCTAGGTGTTTGAGATGTTCTTCTCTTGTCTTACTATAGATGAGTATATCATCCAAGTAGACTACCACAAACTTTCCAATATAGTCTTTCAGGACTTCATTCATCAACCTCATGAAGGTTGATGGGGCATTGGATAGGTAAAATGGCATGACAAGCCACTCATATAGTCCTTTTGTGTTCTTGAAGGCTGTTTTCCACTCATCTCCCTCATTTAACCTGATTTGATGATAGCCACTCTTTAGGTCTATCTTAGTAAAATACCTTGCTCCTCCTAGACAGTCCATTAGGTCTTCTATCCTAGGGATAGGGAACCTATACCTACAGGTTGTCCTATTTATTGCTCTGGAGTCTATACATAACCTCCATTTTCCTTCCTTTTTAGGGGCTAAGATAGTGGGCACAACACAAGGGCTAATGGACTTCCTAATTAGACCTTGACTTAATAGTTCTTGAATCTGCCTAGCTATCTCCTTATTTTGTTGAGGATTCATTTTGTATGCAGCCTTATTGGGTAGGGTAGCTCTAGGGATTAGGTCTATTTTGTGTCTTACTGACCTCTTAGGTGGTAGGGATGATGGTTGTCCATCACTGACTATGCCTTCATACTTCTGCAGCAGCTCCTGCACTTCCTTTGGCAACTCTGTCTTCTTCATTACTTTGTCTGCACTTTCTTCTTTTGGTTTCAACACCAATACAAAACCAACTCCTTCTCCTTCTTCCAAGGCCCCTAATAAATCCTTCTCACTCACCATGAGAACATTTGGGTTAGATGACTGTATCTCTGTATCTTCTAGTAGTGATTGGATGTTGAATGTCACATTGTCCTTCTTTAAAGTGTATGAGTTCTTTGCACCATCATGCATGGCCTTTCTGTCAAATTTCCATGGTCTACCTAGGAGTAGGTGGCATGTTTCCATAGGTAGGACATCACATAAGAATTTTTCCTTATACCTTCCAATTGAAAACTCTACCCACGCTTGCTCATTGATAAGGACATGATGCCCTTTGTTTAGCTAGGTGACCTTGCAAGGATTGGTGTGGGGTATTCTTGTCATCTTCAACTTGTTGACTGCTTCTTTTGAGACTATATTGTTAGTAGACCCTGAGTCTATAATGGCTATACACACTTTTCCCATTATCTTACACTTCACCCTAAACAATGACCTCCTTTGGCTAGGCTCTTATTTTACAGGCTCGTTTATCAGAGTTCTTCTCATCATGAGATTCTCTCCTTCCTCTGATTCCAATGGCACTTCAAGGTGTTTACCTCCACCACTAGTTTCTTCTTGGACATAGTTCACCCTCTTGTCACCTCCTTTTGAAGTTGAACCCTTCTATGGACATCTGTATGCAGGATGTCCCATCTGATTGCAGTGGTAACATTTCATGCTGGCAAAGTAATTACCCCTTCCTTGATTGTTGTTTCTTCCATTGCTATTAGAGTTCCTTCCTCTATTTGAACCTCCTCTACTGGAATTTCCTTCTTTTTGTTCAAAAAATTTGTTCTCCCCTTGGTTCTTGGGTTTAGAACTCCTTCCACCATATCCACCTCTTTGTCCTCTAGTGTCTCTCCCTCTACCTCTTCCTCTAGTAGTACTAGAGTCTTGTTTCTTCCTTATCTTCTCTTCAACTTTGATGGCAATTTGGTGGCACTTCTGAATGGTGTTTGGAGTCAAAAGACTCATCTCATCTTGTATGGTCCACTTTAGTCCACTAAGGTATCTTTCTACCTTAACCTTCTCATCCTCTGCAACTCTAGATCTCATGTAAAGTATTTGAAATTCTTTAGTGTATGAGTTTACATCTAGGTCCTTTTGTCTCAGACCTTGCCTTCTCTTATGTAATTGGATTTCATAATCCTCAGGGATATAAGCATCTTTGACTTTTGCAACCATATCCTTCCATGAAGAAATGAGCCTCTTTCCTTCCTTCTCTCTCTCATCTTGGATGAATTTACACCAAGTGAGTTCAAATCCTCTTAGTCTAGCTTTTTCAACCTTCACCTTTTGAGCCTTAGTGATTCCATCACACTCAAAATGGTTTTCTAGTCCCTCTATCCAGTCAAGGACTATCTCTGGCTTGATATTTCCAGTAAAGATTGGAACTCCTAGTGATTTTCCACTCATAGCCTTTAGAGATTTTAGGAATGGCTCCTCATTAAGGACAGGGTTAGCTTCAGGTACTTCATCATCAATGGCAAGATCTTTGCCTTTCCCTTCAACCTTATCCTTCACTTTTTCTGCTTTCTCATCAACTTCATCTACCTTTAGCTCAAGTTGAGCCAATCTATCTCAGAGAGTTCTATTCTACAATTATTGATCATCTAATTTCTTATATAACTCAACATTAGTCACCATTTTTTACTCTCCTACTAATTCAGTTGGTTGGAACATTAACAACAAGTTTGATCAACTATGCTCTGATACAAATCTAGTATAAGAATTCCAAGGTTTGCTTTGCACTTGCTCAACTAGGGACTCCACTTGTCCAAGTCTACTTGAGATCCTAATCCACTCCTAAAATCCCCTAAGTCTTAGGTCTTCAATACTAATACTATGCCAACTCCACACTAAGAGTTAGTTGCTCTGTGCAGAACCTTGAAAGATTTCCACCATTGAAAGTACTTCTTGCCACAAAATCCTCTTGGATGATTCCAAGCTCAAACCTTCCCAAAAATGCTTATGAGTGCTACAAAGTTCATTTTTCTCATTAATACATCTAATTAACATCTCACTAATCCCATTGCAGTGGGTCTTCAATCCCAAAGTAATCAAATTCCAAACTAGCTCTGGTTTAGGTCCTATTAGGCCTAATTCTCTATTAGCCCTATCTAGAGGATTTTTCTAGATTCTTGCTAAAATCTTCCACACAACCCTAAAAAAAACTTAGGATTCAGATACCCTTTTAAAGACCTATAGGATTTTCAAGGTTTTAACTCCCCAAACCATCTGTACACTACTGTCCTGGATGTAGGTCATTTAGGACTATTTTCAAGCAATGACAACAATCCACTGATTTCTTGCTAGAAATGTATCAAAATGGATTAGTTAGGACCCGAGCTCATAGACAGGGTTCATTTATACCCTAAGGCTTCTGGAACTCCACTTGGTTTGTTTCTCTCAAACATGCCTTTTTAATGGCACTCAATTCTTTCCCTGTTACACTCCTAGCCGGATAGGCCTTGCTCGCCTAGGGCATAACATTAAAAATAGCTACTTGAATCTTCATGACTTCTCCTAATGTATTTACACTGTACATAGGCTCCCCTAAAACAATAATCCACCCTTAGGAGTTTCCCACAGTTGGATTTCATGGGGGAGCCATGAAAACACAAACTACTCTGGACTGGACCAGCAGACTCCCTAAAACTTAACCAATTTACAAATGCTAACAAATCAACTCTACAGTACTTGCACAAAGAATGAAAAAGTCTCAAAACTAACTAATACACACACTCCCACCATTAAACTTGTCAATTCAATCCATGTAAACACTCTGTAACTCAAAAATCTCAATTGTTTCTAAAAATCAGAATTGCAGAGCTTCTATTGCTATTCAAAACTTGCTTTACATTCAAAACTACCTCGGGAAATGAGTCATCAGGCATCTTAGGATACTTCTTCCATCATTTTAGGCCACTAGCATTGATTTTTCACCTCCATCTCAAAGGGAATCCAAATGTTGTTTATGTTGCATGCAACATTGCAACAATACAAAATGTGGTCATGACAACATTGTAGCATCTTTTACATAAATGCTTAAAACTAACTTTTATGACCTCTACTATGCTTGGTAAGAGGAATATACATCATTAAGGCATTTTTAGGCACTTTCCCAATCCCAAATAACACTAGGACACATTATGACTCATTTTCCCTACTCAAGCCAAAACTAATCGTTAAAGAAAACTAACTAGACTAGGTTGGATTCTACACTAACTATCAATCCACCTAGTAACACACCTTGCAAGACCTACTAAGGTCAAAATGAAACACACACTAACTTGGCTAGGGTCAGTTACAAGCCAAAACATTTTAGGCCTTAGAGGATATCCTAGGTGCTCCTGCACCAGGAGGAGATTTGGAGAAAGATTGGTTGATTACCCACATTTGCAGAGTTCAACAAATTTGTGACTCTTTAATTTAATAGTATTTTTATTGTCCTTTGATATGCAATTACTCTGAGATTGTAAGATTATTTCTTTGAAGATCAAATGGATGCCCTACCAGGTTGTTATAACAAATCTTCATTAACCTTGACAAAGAATGCATTGCCACAATCAGAAGAGGTTTCATTGATCACTTCAAAAGGTCCTTATGTTGTTTATATCTCCGATTTGAATATCATTGTGAAACTGTCATAAATAGGTACAGTCAGAGTTAGAAGAGATTTCATTATTTATTAAAGTTATATTCAATTTGTAATCAATCAAAAAGATCTATAATGGTTGTCTTTATAACCTATTATCATCCTTTAATGTACACTAGGTCTGGGCACATGTTGATAACCATCTATGATAGAGATCTTTGTAGATCCAATCAAACTGACTTGTCACACTGAAGTCTAATTTATTTTAATCTTTGGAGTATTCAATGTTGATAACCCCTCTAAGGCTAATTGATTGTTATCTCAAGTGCACAGTTGTATCTATGTACTTTGGATTCCTATGGAAAACCATGTTCGAATGTGATCGACGTTACTATGCATATTAAAGGTTTAGAGGTCTGTTTTTTTTACAGTAAGTTCAAAACTTGTTTAAGGTATTGTTAGAAAACTGAAGCCTACTGAAAGGATTTGCATTTGAAGTATATTTGTAGAGTGAATGTATATGATTAAGGAAGTTACTTCCTATGGTTTAGAGGATGAACTAGCTTGAATGTCTCTTATTTTGTCCCTGACTTCCTATGGTGGATTGACCACAGATACACAAGGCATGCCAAGACCATGTGTTGGTACTCTTTAGCATATGTTGTGGTTCATGGATTTTTTCTTATAATTTTGGTTTGTCTGAGATTTTAATTTAGGAACCTAAAGAGTGTTTGAATGATCTTGCATGAGAAGATGCTTGGTGTTGTATTAGGTATAGACATTAATTCTTCATTGAGAAAATTTGAAGAATTACAATTCTTTATATGACTTATATAATTGCCTATGTAAACGACGGGTTAAAATCAAGTTAAAAAGTTATAATAATGTTTTTCCTTTTGATTAATTTAGATTTTATTCATGTTTATATTGTTAAGTATACGAATGAAATAACATAGAAGATAACCAAAACATTATTCTTTTTTGTTCATAAAGATTCATTACATAAATAAGGTAGTGATATAGTAGTTAAACTGCTATAGAAAAACTATGAAAACTAAAGTATATAAACTGATTGATAAAACGGGTCAGAGTATGATTACGCGGGCGCCGAAAACACACAAAGTTTATTGGAAGAAACTAATCCCCATACAAAATACAATAAAGACCAAAATATCCATAAAAATTTTCAAATTGTCAAGAACACGTTGTTTTTATTCCAATTTATGCTGAAAATTTCTTAAAAAATCCAATGTGTTTTCCTTTTTTTTCACGTTTGCAAAAATCCAGCGTGTTTTCCATTTCTTCAATTTTGGTCATGGACTATGGCAGCGGACACGGGGTGCCAAAAATGCACAATGTCTACAGAAAAATAGTTTAAACATCGATCCTTTCTGGATTCCTCGATGGCTCATATTGCCTCGCACTTGGGAAATTAAAATAAACAAGGGCATAAAGCTAAGAGCACAATAGCGTGGTGTAAAGTTCACACGGTGGGTGGGCCAGGACGATGATGCTTTGTATTCAGCCATCCAGATTGCAATGTGTGTACTTTTATGAGTAGGTCCCTTGCAACCGAATGAGATAATCAGCAAGCATCTTGACCGAGATCAACGGCCGCCAAGGCATCACCTTTACACAATTAAGGAAAAGGTGCACAAATCATTAAAAATGATGGTGCGAGAAGATTTAGTGGGTCCTCAAATTTTTAGTAGAGGACAGAGACTGGCATGTTTTAATCTGTTTGGTTTGACGATCAAACATCTTAATAGTTGCCGCAATATTTAGGAATTTGAAGGTTTCGAATTCGATTTGTAATGGCTCATTTGCGATAGTTGCTTGGACACGCGGACGTGGTTGAAGTCTTATATGTGCCATTGCAGCCAAATTCTCCATTGAAAGTGTTCGTTTGCGCTCTTAAACAATACTTCTCTGCACTTTGTTTCCATTTGTTTTATGTTTCCTACTTTTCCTTCTACAAATTGTGCTATTCAGTCTACAAAATTGACTTCTATATAGAAATTGAATATGAATAATTCAATTGCATATCTCTCTATTACTGGATTCTTCATAGGCTCTCTATCATAGCAGATTATGATTGTCATCTTAAGGTAAGAAATGTAACTATGAATTCGAAACCCTAACCTTCCCTTGAACCCTGCCGAAGAATTGTAATCATGAAATGGAAGGAAGGACCTTCTGATATGAGTTTGTATGTTGATGAGATAAAAATATAGATACCAGGGTCAAATGGAATATAAAAAAGAGCCACCTATAATACTCGCCCCGAAGATTTCTTAATTGACGGCCAGGAAGGATACAGAGACCCATTTATAGGACCTGGCGTGACAGGTTTTTCCTTATGGAGAAGAAATTACAATAAGAGAAAGGATGCAAAACCTGTCAGGAACATATGGATTTCTAATTTAGCTAGGATCATGTTCCCAAATGTTTTTGTTAATGTTGATTTGATGCTCAAAATTACAAATAGATACGTCCCTAACACCCGACAGGTACTGACCCATGATAACAAGGAAATTATCAAGATCATGACAGAAAGTATAGAGGAGACATAAATTCTAGAGATATATAAGGACAGGTGGCCACTTGATACGAATATGATGGACCATGAATTTCAAAAGTTACATAATTTGTATAGAAGCAAGATTTCTCTTCACAGGCCCAAGCACTTGTCTAAGGCAGAGAAGGCCTTGAATCCCAAAGACAAGCCTCTGTATCGTGTATATTTGTTTTCTCGATACGTGAAAGATACATATTATGCTTTATGTCAGTGGAATGGTGAGGATGCAACATTTAATATCCCCAATTGGATGTTTCTTATGTGCTCTGATATACAAGGAAATGAAGCCCATAGATGTTTTGATTATGCATGAACATTAACAGATGACATTCATAAGGCCTTGATTAGTATAAAGGACAGGAAGACTAGTAAGTTCATTCTACTGCATCTTAATGCACATGATTCGGTGGAGTGGACTCAAGATTTGGGACCCAAACCTCAAATTCCAAGTCATTGTTGATGGGGAGATGGTCCCAGTCCAAGAGTGGACTTACAATTGGGACAAGCATGATAGGGCGTCGTCCTATATTTTGTTTGAGTATCATTTTTAGGCCTATTATGAATTATTTGAAAGGGAGTGCCTCGTGGAGGTTGTCCGATAGAGTGAATAAATTCCTATGACCAAAGGATTTAAACCCACAAGCAGGAATCAATCACAATTGGGGGTCATAGTTTTACTACAAGGACCATACAGTTATCAGAGTTTTTGGATGTGAAGTACTACCCAAGACACTGCCAATGACAGTCACTGGTAGAATTGCATTCTATGAAGTCATGAGGCAGCTACAATATGAAGAAAAATATTCTCTAAGAGCGACAAACACATAGAGAGGTTATTTATTCCCTGCCCATGTGGTAATAAAAGATCTATTGCAGTTTGTATGAAGAAAGGGATTTGAGGTGATACCTACCGAAATGAAAGAGTATAACATGCCCGACAAGAATTATATATCTTATGAGCCAGATGGATTCATAAAGGCAATAAACCCAGGATGTAAATCTCACCAAGATAACCAGCTAGAAGATTGGATACAAAATTGTGCAGACTATGATGTTATACTTAGGCAAAGGGAGAGGTGGTACAAGATCCAACATTCAAAATGCTAGTGGGAGAGAGAAGGGAACTATCAACCTGCCTATAAATTGGCTCCTATTATTGAGAAAAAAATGACAATGATTTTCATATTGTACATTGTTGTTGATAGGATGTCATTTCCCCATGAAATCAACAGGGAGGTTAAAGAGTGTAGCCCCACACAAATGGAAATAGAGTCTGACTCTTCACCTTCTTCAATTGGATCCCCAATTGGGTCTACATCCTAACCTCCCTTCCCACCTCATTCAACTGCACAAGTTGTACAAGTTTCGTTGCCCCCACCAAGGAGTTTCATGGCATCCACAACCAAGGCACCCATGGAGGGGACTTCATCATCGGGTTTAAGGCCATCTACTTCTGCAGAGAAGCCTTTTGCGATTCTGCCACTTTGAGCAGTGGCTCCTAATCGGAAAATACCATACACTCCATATGAGACACTTCAGACCCCAACTCCTTCGCTTCCACCTCCTACACGGTTTCACATTGTAAAAGCAATTCAACTAGAGCCATCATCTAATGAAAGAACACTTGTTGCTTTCAAGTTAGGTGGAGAGTTGAGTGAATATATAAAAATGGAGGCATGCAGGGAGTTGATTGGTGATGATAAATTCATAAATAAGGAGTTCAAAAAAGTTTTTTCTCCAAGAGGCCATCAACCTAGTTGCTAGTACGGGACTAAATTTTGAATCATTGACTGAAGAGGAGAAGTCAAATGTAAAGGATGAGGTACTCAAAAGGGTAGAAGAAAAGATGGAAACAATGACTCCAGAACAGGGGAGAGAAATTATAGCACAAAGTGGTATTCTTCTTTTGGAAGCTTGTGATATTTTGTTTGCCATTGCATTTGATAGCCTCATGAGGAGGCAGAATCTTAGTCTCCCATATTTGATGATGACCTCGATGTACTTTTTATTTGGTGCTTGTATCCCAATAAAAAAAATCCATCATGATTTATTTTCAGGATAAATATGATGGAGAGTTGCTTTTGAGAAAATCATCTGAATTTTTAGGTGTACAAGCAACTCCTCTGGTTGTTATTGCGGAAAATATGTCGCACACAGTTGCATCAAGGGAACAAGATAGGATTGCAGCGTTGGAGGCTAGGAATATGAGGCTTCAAGAACAATTGCAGGGAGTGTGTGGACTTCATAATGAATAGATTCATTGTGAGGAGGTTGATAAATTGAATACAACGATTACAACATTAAATTTTGAGAACCAGAGATTGAAATCCAATTTAAACAAGGCCATGACAGATGCTCAGTCGAGTGATGCCGGTAAAAATGCAGTCCTCTTTTTCATTGAGTGAAAGACAAACATCCTTATAAATAATGTAGAAGAAAGATTGAATGTTATTGTAGAGTTTGTCAACTTTCAGAATACGCATCTGCAGTGGCAACGCTTTTTGGCATGCTTGCTATCAAAGTTGAACAAGTTGATAAGGGGCTTTAAATTATATTCTGCAAAGTTTCTACCTTGTGTTCTTCCTGATCTTGTGGTTGATTTTAACTGGAAGTTTTTTTTGTCCCAAAATCTCTCTAAGCATCAGTTATATCAACTTATACACTAAGATGATGAGGAGAGTGTTAAAATTTAAAATGGAATCTGCTATAATTTCAAGATCTGGAACTTTCATGATTTTACCCTTTACCCTTTACCGATACATTTTTCAGTTTTTCTCACTCAACATTTGATGGTATTCTGAAAAAACATTTATGGGTGGAGAGAGGACCGGTTTTACCAAAACGGTTATACTCCACTTGTCCATCAAAGTAGGAGTCTTGGAAAACTACTCCTCTAAAAATGATCAAATAAAAATTACACTAAAGATGTGAAATCCCTTTTTAACAAACTGTAACTTCCTATCATACGTGCCTCTTCATGTGGGCCATTAAAATGAATTAATAAATTAGTCTTACATTAATAAATTAATCTTACATTCTCCCACTTGGCACATATGATGACTTAACCTTAAAGTTTGAAAGAGGGTAGTCATTAGGCGCGCTATAAATCATATCCATCTTAACTTTCAGTTGATCATCATAATACTATAATCAAACAACCCACTAACGTGAGTCATGGCGGTTCCATGTTAATA
>MU227759.1:822195-843867 GCA_018584345.1 Thuja plicata
TTAATGAAGATGCCTTAAGCCTATGTCTCTCCCATGCCTTATTAATACCTTGGGCATTAATGGCTCTTACATATTCATTTATGAGTTTCCTAATTCATAAATGAACCTTGTCCCCCCTCTCTCTCTCCCATTATTCTATAAATAGAAGCCTATTTTGAGAGAAAATAAGCCTTCACATTAGATCAAAAATACATTGTTATGCTGTTAGATTCACTCTAGACTTACATTTCATCTATTATCTCATGCTAGTTTATTATTTCCATTTCATATTTTAAAGCTAGATCCCATGCTTTTTCATATTTTTAGCTTAAATTTGGATCAAATCCTTCGTGCTAGAATAGTATTGGTCACTGATTTGTAGCATATTCTGAGGGCTAAATATGCAACTAATTACACTCTTTCTAGTTAGAAGGCAATAGGCCGATATTAGTGGTTTTTAATGTTTTATCTAACCATTTGAACTAATGCAATGACCTATTGAGTGTTTGTGTTGTTTTTAACAGGTACCCAAATACACACACACAGTATGCACCAAATGGATCTAGAATTTAGAATGTAGGATGTCTTCAATCAATTTCTTGTAGATCTCTAATACCGAATCTTGAATGGGTTCTTTAATAGGAGGAGGCTTGGAAGAAGGTAGATGGAGAGATCACCAAAAAGGGCACTATGTAGCTTGAATCCTTCAATAGCCTCCAATGGCCTCCAATGGATCTCCTTGATGAATGCTTGAATGATTGATGATGGATAGATGCTTGCTTTAAATATTTATCCTTAGATTGCTGGAACTTTACTTGATAATGCTTCTTAATTGCTCAATGATGCTTAGGCTTGGATAGAGGACTTAGAGAAAATGACATGATAAAAACTTCCTTTTATATGAAATTAGGGCACAATCTTCTAAGGAGGCTGACATAGGAGAATTAAATTCCCATTAAATCTTTTACCCCTAAGAGAGGACCTATATTAAATATAATTTAGTGATCATAGCTTTGGAACCCGAAACAGCTGACCTGGAAGCGGGAATTAACTTTTTTAAAGACCGACATCTGGAAACTGTGAGATCCTGAAATCTGGACCCTAGGTCAAGGTCAAGGTTGAACTTGACCTAGGTCAGGGGTGAGGTTGACCTTGACCTAGGTCAGGGTCAAGGTTGACATAGACCTAAAAGTTTGACCTTGACCCTAAGGTCAAAGATCTCAAATCTACAGTCCAAAATGCCAAAAACTAGCTGGAGAGAGGTGGAAAATGGGGCAAAACGGGGGAAAACTAGGTCTAAATCAGGAACCCATTCAAGGTGCTTGACATGACCCCAAACCACTTACTCAGAAGGATAAACCAGTCTACCATGGAAGTGCTTCCATTTTCTGACTATACACGAGTTAAGTCTATATTTAGCTCTTCCAACTAGATATTTGGTCATTTATGAACTCCAGTTATTTTTAGTGTTTAACTCTTTGATAGCTTCGGTCAACACTCCAGTTCTCCTTGGGCTTCTCCGTCAGTTTTCACTATGTTTCTGGCCATTGATTATGCTTGTGATTCTTCTCGTCGGTAATGCTCATTGGTGTTCTTGCTCGGGCATCACCGTGACTTGACTGTCGGTGATCTTTGTCCATCGAGTTCCACTGATCTTCGGTGTTTGAAGTCACATAGTGAATACTTGTCTTTTATGCATTACAGAAAGCATAATATTTATCTCTCTAATTCTCTGAAGTCTTTGACACTTTTATTATAATTGATTAGATTATATCAAGTTGACATCAATGACAATACAATCTATTAACTGATTTAATGTCTTGCATTATCTTTCTGTATTTTGGTAATCAACTTAACATCTTCAAATATTTAATCAATTACATGTCATCAATCTTTCCCTTTGGCATTGATGGAAACATACTACATTATCATACTATACTATCACTAATACAATATGAAATATACAATTTCATCAAGCTTTCCTAATGTAACTATTACAAATGTCTAGTTCTCAGTAAGCTCAAATAGCTTAGATTTGTTTCATGCAGAGTGGTTGTCTTCAATCTTCAATCCCTTCGCTAGATAGATGTATCATCTCATATCTTTGTTCTGATATGTGCTCTGCCTTGACTATTCCTCTTCTTGATAATCTCTTTTTCCTTTGACAACAATCTTTATCTTTGTCTAAACACTCTCCCTTTGTTACTTCTCTCCCTTGGATGGATATTTCATATGTAATCAATTTCTCTCTTTTAGAATATTGATTAACTTCTTCCTTTTTGATTCTCAGGAAGTTCACTTCATGGATAATGATATAATCTTTTCTGATCAATTAGATAATTTCTCCCTTTGTATGAGATCATCTCTCCCTTTATATCATCTCTCCTTTTATATGATAATGGAATCATCTCTCCCTTTGTATGATAATGATATCATCTTTCCCTTTCACAACAATTCCAAACAAAAATAATCATCTATATCATGTTCCATCCCTTTACATAATATATTCCTTGAATTTCCTTTTCCATCAGCAATACACTATTCTAATTTTTGGTGCAGATTTATACCTTACTATGTACAGATGTGTCTGTTGCTGTCCATCTCAGTGTTTGCATAAACATGATTGATCTTCAAATTTGGTATAGGCTGATGCAACCTCCTAGTTAGCTTACTGACCGTTAGACAAAGGTTGGATCCCTAGTCTTTGTCTCAGGTACTCAAATGTATCCTTTGGTAATGGCTTGGTGAATATGTCAGCTAACTATTCCTTTGATTGAACATATTCCAGTGTCACTTATTTTTCTTGCACTTGTTCTCTTAGATAGTGATACTTGATAGCAATATGCTTAGTCTTAGCATGCATGACTAGATTCTTAGAAATGTTTATTGCACTAGTGTTATCATAGTAGATAATTATTGGTTCAAGAATCTTCATATTTATACCTTCCAAAAATTGTTTAATCCATGCAATATTTGAGAAATTTGTAGCAGTAGCCACATACTCTACTTCTATAATAGACTGAGAGATGCATCCTTGTTTCTTTCTTATCGATGTGACAAATATGTCACCCATGAAGAATGCTCCTCCAGTTGTGCTATTTCGGTCATCAATGTTTCCAGCCCAATCAACATCTGTATAGACTTGTAGCTCAAATTTTCCTTCTCTTTTGTACCATAATCCATAGTCCTCGGTGTTCTTCAGATATCTCAAAATTCTTTTGACAACAGTCATATGTGATTCTTTGGAATTAGCAGAGAATCTTGCAACTATCCCCATTGCATGTGCTATATCTAGTCTAGTATGAACAACATACATCAGTTTTCCAATCATAGATCTATATAAGGTTTGGTTTACCTCATTGGATTTATCTTCTTTTGTTAGCTTACATCCAGTAGCCATAGGTGTTCCAACTGGTTTGGAATCTTCCATCTTGAATATCTTCAGCACTTCCTTGATGTATTTGGACTGAGTGATATAAATGCTTGCATCTTGTTGAAGAATCTATAGACCAAGAAAGAATTTGATCTCCCCAAACATAGACATTTCAAATTCCTTTCTCATTTCATTAGCAAAGGATTTGCATAGCAATTCATTTCCCCCAAAAATGATATCATCAACAAATATTTTAGCAATCAGAATATTACCATCGATATCTTATTTCAAGTACAGATTGCTATTTTCACTTGTTCTAACAAATTTTATGCTAATGAGATATGAGTGAAGTCTTTCATACCAGGCTTCTGATGCTTTTTTCAATCCATACAAGGCTTTATGTAGTCTTCATACCATGTTTCTCTTGTCTGGATCAACAAACCCTTATGGTTGTTCAATTTATACCTCTTCTTCAAGTATTCCATTTAGGAATGTAGATTTTACATCCATCTGGTATACCTTGAATCCTTTAAATGCAGCATAAGAAAATAAGATTCTAACTCCTTCTAGTCTAGCAACGGGTGAAAAGTTTTCACCATAATCAATACCTTCTTCTTGTGCATATCCCTTGCATACTAATCTTGCTTTGTTTCTAGTGATTTCTCCATTCTCATTCAGCTTGTTTCTGAATATCCATTTGGTACCAATGACATTCTTGTCATCTGGTTTCAGTACTAGTATCCATGTACTATTCTTCTCAATCAGTTCTATTTCTTCATTCACAACACTGGCCCATTCTTCATTCTCAAGTGCATTGTTAATAGATTTAGGCTCAAAATCACAAAGTAAACATCTTGTGTTTAGTGACTTACTTATTTTTCTTGTTCCAGCCTTCTTGTCTCCTATGATTTGATTCTGTGGATGATGTCTTCTGACATACTTGGCAAGTTTTGGTTCAGCTCTTTGTTCATCATTTGGATCAACTTCTTGACCTTCATTCTCATCTTCATTATTCGAAACATCATCTTGAGTATTATCCCAATTTTTGATAATTGCAGCCTGATGCTCAGGTGCAATGTTCTAATGCTTGGGAGTGACACACTGTTTCTTGGGTAGAGTTTTAGGTTTTGTATAAACAAACCTGTTGTAGTCCTCTGGTTCCTTTTTCTTTCCTTATCATTCTTTTATGCAAATTCATCTATTTTCACATTTGCACTTTCAATGATTTTGTTAGATGACTTGTTAAGACATTTATAAGCCTTGCTTTTGGTTGATTACCCTAGAAAGATACCTACATCACTTTTGGAGTCAATTTTTCCATTTCTATCATCCTTCAAAATATAACATTGACTACCAAATATTCTGAAGTAACTTACATTGGAAGTATGACCAAACCAAAGCTCATAGGGTGTCTTCTTTGTGTTCTTCTTCAATTGTACTTCATTTAATGTGTAGATAGTAGTAATGACAACTTCCCTCCAAAAATTTTGTGTGATTCTTTTCTCAATATCAATGTTCTTGCACAGTCAACAATTGATCTATTTCTCCTTTCAACAATTCCATTTTGCCGTGGTGTCCTTAGTGCAGAAACCTATCTTTTAATTCCATGCTCATTGCAATAGTCAGTGAATTTAGCTAAATTAAATTCCCCTCCTCTATCTGACCTTAATCATTTCAATTTCTTTTCACTTTGTTTTTCTACCATTGCTTTATACCATTTAAACATCTTAAATGCTTCTGATTTATCTTTTAAGAACATTACTGTCATCATTTTAGAATAATCATCAACAAAGAGAATAAAATACTTATCTCCATAGTAGCTCTTTTTCCTCATAGGTCCACATAGATCTATGTGGACTAATTCTAGAATTGCATTAGATGTATGGGTTTTTCTCTTGAAACTATACTTTTTCATCTTACCTTTTTGACAATTCTTGCACATGATATGCTCGGGCTTAGTCATGCTCAGTTTGCCTCTGACATTCCTTTTGTTGCTTATCTTTATCATGTTTTCAAAGTTCACATGACACAATATTTTGTGCCATAACCTTATGTCTTTGTTTCTAGCCATTAAACAAGTGGTGTTAGTATCACCAAGATAGAAAATGTTACCTTTTGTCTGCTCACCGGTACCAATCAACTTTCCTGATTCATTTTAGATCTTTGCCTTCTTATTTTCAAATGCTACTTTGTGACCTAAATTGTTCAACTATGAACCACTTAACAAATTGCAATTCAGTCCTTTTACCCAGTAAACATTTTCACTTTTTATCAGGTTATTTAACATTATGGTTCCTTTACCTTCAACTAGACAAGGTGTATCATTTACCCTTCTCACTGAACCACCATTATAGTATTCAAAAGTCTCAAACTTTTTTTTATCACTGGTCATATGGTGAGTGCAGCCACTATCTATGATCCAGACATCATTTTTACTAACTTTAGATATGAGTGCAGTTTCTACATACCTTTCTTCATCTTCACCTAAATCATCCTTCATGGCTACAAATACCATCTCGATGTCTTCTTCTGATTCGGTGTTAGTGTCATCATCTTTGTTCTCAGCTAGGAAACAAGATTTCTTCCCTTTGTCCTTGTAGTCTCAGGTATCTCTCTTGTCATATTGTTAGTTGCTTTGGTAATCCCTATTATCACTTCTATCAAACTTATTCTCATATGATCTGTCATTTCCTCTGTCATATTTTCTTCTGTTTGGACATCTTGCAGCAAAGTGTCCAACTTCTTTACAATTGAAACATACAAGTGGTAATTTACCTTTGTATTTACCTTTGCCTCTCTGCAATCTTCTTTCCATTAGTTCTTCAATCTCATCAAGTCCTTGATCCTCATTATCACTGTCACTATCATTTCTAACAGCATGTCTATGGCTTGAGTTTCTTATCTTTAAAGAAGATTTGAATGCAGATTCTACAAATGGTAAGACACTATTATCAAAGTTTTTCATCTCAAATGATATCATTCTACCAATCAGAATATCTAGAGTAACTGTATTTTTTGCAACTATTCTCATTTCTTGAATAGAAGAAACTCTAATAGCATAAATAGGCAATAAGGTTCTTAAAATTTTACTTACCACTATCTCCTCTTCAAGTACACATCCAACTCCTCAGATAGAATTTACTACCTCTTTGATTCTACAGCTATACTGAGTAATGTTTTCTCCTTCTTTCATCCGTAGGTCATAAAACCTCCCTCTTAGGCTTTCTGCCTTTGCTCTTAGTACATTTGCATCTCCTCTATGTACTAGCTTCAACTTATCCCACATTTTCTTTGCAGAGGTGTAGGTTTTGACATCTTCAAACTCAACATCAGAGAGTGATGATGCAAGTTCTATCATCATGCAGTTATTCCCATGCTTAACTCTTAATTTCTTAAGAGTGTGAGGCCTTGTAGGAAACACATATTTAGTATCTAAGTATTGAACAATATCATTTCCAATACCTGATAGGTGGAGTCTTATTCTACTTTTTCATGATGCAAAGTTGTCTTTATTCAACTTGGGCACATCTCATCTGTTCATCTTGTGATCTTTTGCTTGAGCTGTTAAACTCCTTTTCTAAGCACACAAGCTCTTATACCAATTGTTAGTAATAAATGAGAGGGGGGCTGAAACAGTGGCATTAAAAATATTCCAATAATCAACCCTTAAAACTTAGTGTCACAATATTAAACCTCTAGTTATCTTCACTCCTATAAGATGAATGCCTTCAAATACTATTATCAAATTACTACTGCTTTGAATTCTTTGTAAAACCTTCTACTGTATGTTTACCAAATAGCAGTCTATTAATTTACCAAAAGACAGTAAATTATCTAGAGTATACTGATCAATCCAGTTAAGCTATGTGTAATGAAAAACACTAAAGTAATGACTCATAAACACATTGACACATGGATTTTTAACGTGGAAACCCTGTTAAGAGAAAAACCACTTGGGACCAATAACCCAAAATTTTCACTCTTTTGAAGTGAGCTTGGTGAAGAGCCAACCTTGTTAAAGGTTACAAACACACTGTTAGGTATGATCTTGTTAGAGGATTTAAAATTTTAGTCTGTCACTTGATATCAGACATCTCTATGCTACTATCCTTGATCAAACACTCACTTGGCCTATCAATAGGTATCTGGCATCTCATGCTATCTTCATGATCAAAATTTTTGATACTCCTTTGGATGTATCTCAATATAGAAATGATCTTTAAGTCCCACTTGGTTAAGAAAATTTCTGAATCAATGGTTAAACTGAAATAGTATGATCTATTTACATATACAACTTATACTTGTAGATTTTCAGATCTATTGTAATCTCATAAACTAATCTGATCAATATATCTCAGTTTATACCTTTTCTCCACTTTGATTCTTCTCGGTGATGTTGTGCTCTGTTTCTCGGTGTCTGCAGAAAACTGTAGCTCTTTCCTCAACTTGATTGATTAGGACTGTATAAAGTTTCTCTTCATTAGTTTCTCTTTAGCATCCTCTTTTCATTCATTCACCCACCACAATTCGTAATGAATTGAGTTGTCTCCTTATAGACATGATATCACCATTGTTAGGTTCTTGATTTTCTTGATCTTGGCATGATCCACAATCTTAGCCAATTAGATTTAAAGCAAAACTCTTGTTTTATCTCGCAGAGATATTCTTGCCAACTGGACAAAACAACTTTAAATCATTTACTTATCTTTGGCTTATCTTGTCGATGAAAACAATGATAACTACCAGTTAAGTCTATATTTAGCTCTTCCAGCTAGATATTTTGTCATTTTTGAACTCCAGTTATTTTCAGTGTTTAACTCTTTGATAGCTTCGATCAACACTCGAGTTCTCCTCAGGCATCTTTGTCAATTTCACTATGTTTCTGGCAGTCGGTTATGCTTGTGTTTCTGCTCATCGGTAATGCTCATCAGTGTTCTTGCTCAGGCATCACTGTGACTTGACTGTCAGTGATCTCTGTCCATTGGGTTCCACTGACCATTGGTGTTTGAAGTCACATAGTGAATACTTGTCTTGTATGCATTACAAAAATCATAATCTTTATCTCTCTAATTCTCTGAAGTCTTTGACACTTTGATTATAACCGATTAGATTATATCAAGTTGACATCAATGACAATACAATCCATTAACTAATTTAATGTCTTGCATTATCTTTCTGCATTTCGGTGATTAACTTAACATCTTCAAACATTTAATCATCTACATGTCATCAAGTATGGCATTGGCTGAGCTCCATATAAAAATGCACTAAAAACTTAGAAAAATACAAATAGAAAATTCCACAAATGCCCAAATAAATTTGTTTTTTTAGCAGATTTATTTGTGGGCTTAAAATATAGAGGATGCATATCATGAATATGAAATATAATCATGTTCATGAAAATCCATCATGCTCTCTACATTTTTAAATGTACCTTGTTATGAACGATAGCCACGTCCCAAAAGTATGTCCACAAGACAGATACATAATTTGTTATAAATAAATAAAAGTATATTGTGGGTTTTTGAAAACTTTTATAAAATCTTTATACTACACAATGTGGTGAAAAACTGGATAATAAGGATGTTTGAAGGGGTGGTCATTTCATATACATATGGAGTATAAAGAATTTATTTCAAAACATACTTCACATTAATTATAGTTGACCAAACAAGTACAACTATACAACATCATGGCTGCAAACCACATTAATACACTAAATACAAAATGACATATATGATAATATGTCTGGGCATGGTCATCAAAACATGATCTTGTTGAATCTCAATGGTGGACTACGACTGCATCATGTCATGAATCCTTATGTATAGTCCAGCACAATGAGATCGAGTGTAAAATTCCCACATGCATCAGACAAGAAGTCGTTGGGTATTAGGTATTGAGCCCATCACCTGCTCCAAATCCATATCATGGTGCATGACATGACTAGCCTTAGGAGACATAAAGGACAATACATAATGGCATAATGCATTATCCTTGCATGCGCCTACATATCCTCTGTATCAACCAAATATGCAATATGAAACCAAATTATATTTATTGAAATGATCAAGTCATGGTTGCCAATGCCATCTATGTGAACGTGCATCTTGAACCCCCTCCACATAGAATCCATGTCAGAAAATCCCTCTATAATAATCTCTCACACATGGTCTGAGAGTTTTATGATTCTGGCGACTTTAGGAAAGTTAGCAACTCGGTACTCTAGAACCTTGTATATATAGTGAATATGAAATTCGATGAGATTTAAGGATGGGCATAGAAAAAAAAAATTCAAATGATCGACTGAAACATAAATATATTTATAAAGAGGCATAAAGTTATGTTCAATATAAGACAATGCATCATGCATCGTGCTACTGTGAACATGTTCATATCTAACCAATCCAACCACGAAGTAGCAGAATTGGACAGTTTCTGCACTTTCCAAAATATGACAAGTATGTTACAAAAATACATTAATTTCAAATAGATATATAAAATATATATCATCAAAAAGGTCATTATATTAAGGTTGTAAAATCTAGAAACTTACATAAATAATGATTTTATTTGTTGTTGTTTTTAGTGGGGCCTGTGTCTTGCATGGGCCAATACCGATTCAAACCTTCACAAAATTATGTCATTCGCAAAATTGTGTACAGAAAGATGAAGTGTTCATTAACTACCCATAGCATATGAAGATTTAATATAGTGTGCCACAACTTCCATGTCATACATAATTGTTTAATGGCACAAAATGAATACATATATCCAAACTAATTATTAGAACAAATACTATAGTGGACAATGTGCAATCGACAATAGTAAACATGAAAAAACCAAAATTCATGGGTGCACAATGCAAAAAAAAAGTGAATACAATCTTTTGCATGCCGACTAATTGGCACCACATTGGGCAATTTCTCTACCAGTGGCACCGTCATAAGATAATCTTCGTCGATGATTTATCAAGGCAGATGTTGGTGGTGGTTGCAAATCATAAATAATAGTTGTTGATTAAGTTTAGAGACTCTCAATAAAAGGGAAAAATAAAATAAAAAGATCCAATGTTGTCAACCATTCAGAAGGAATTGAAGGCATTATATTTTTCCATTAGTATACTTAGAGAAAAACATGATCTGCACCATCGGTTTACAATACACCGACAGACATGGCACAACACTATTCGATGCCAATGTTACCCGAAAAACACTGTTAAAGTGTTACCTGATGACAAAAAGGTAAACGATACCCAACGAGTAACAACAATGCTACCTGATAGTAAAGAAAAGAGAGGTACCCAACAGATACAGGGAACTTGATGATAAGTTCAGTCAAGAAACACCGACAGACTGCAAGTTCAAACTGACAACCAAGAACTGGAAGTCAGTTACATCCCACAAAAAGTGGATATGACTTTCCACGTCAGATAAATCACTGAAGTTGTATTTATAACTTCTTGATTTGATTTTAAATCCATTATGTGTGGAGGAAGCAATGTAATCTTTATTGTTTTAATTAGTTTTACTATTTTAAAATGTGCAAACTAAAGATCAAGGTCAAGTTGTAAACCTTGGATCTGAGAGTTAACGTTGTAAATCATGAATTCCAAGATAGGTCAATACTTGTATAAATAGGTGCTCAATCCATTGAGAATGGGAGTTGTTCAATGAAGATAGTAGCCACACAGAGCAACTAAAGACTAGAAAGAGAATTCATGTAGAAGAACACAAACAGATTCAAATCAGTTTTCAAGAACAGAACAGAGGCTACCGACAAGCAAAGAAAAGGTATTCATCAATCACTTAAGGTGATATTATTATTGTAAAGGTTTTAATGGATCTGTAATTGAGAAATAGTAGATTGCATACAATCAGGTCAAAAATTGTACTCATTCTAACAAGTGTAGTACACTAATGAAATCCTTTCAAGAAAGGCGGGCTTAATAGTCCTATTGTAAATCTCATAATTGAGTGCACACTTAAATCAATGTTTCTAAAGCTCTAAACTAAGTAGATCTTAACAGGTCTCCACCTTAATACTCTTAACAGGGTAGATCATCAAAAGTGATCAAATTGTAAGCCTTAACTGGCTCCCTTCCATTCTGCAGATAGTGAAATTTTGTGGGTGCCATCCCCACCGCAGTTTTTACTTCATAACAGGAGTTTTTTGCGATACCATATCTTGTGTTATGTGTTTTTCAATTTCATGAATGTTTCTATGAATAATTGAAAACTATTAAAGATTGTGAACAAACATTAGATGCATAAGAAAGAATAACAGTAATGGTTGGTAAATCAGAATTGAATGATCAATAATGATAAATTGAGTAAAGTGTTAAAAGTTTTAGAGGTACTGATTCACCCCTCCCCTCTCAGTACTACTTCCCATTAAGTCTAACAATTGGTATCAGAGCTAAGTATCTTCTTGAAAAGCTTAAAGGATTAAGAGAAAAGATCATACAATGGAGAAGTACAAACTTGATAAGAATATTGAGAACAAAAATCTTGATATACAGATGTTCTATGAATAGTATAAAGAAGCAAGAATCAAGATGAAAGAGTTGTTGGATGAAAGAAAAGGTATGGCTACTAGGAACAATGAAAAAGACTATCAAGAAGAAGAGATTCCATATTTCTTTAAATCTTGAGGACCAAATGCAAGTAATGTATCAGATACATCAGAAGAGAACATCACAAATCTAAAAGAGATCAATTAACATCTGGTAGAGAAAATAAATATGCTATAAATCGGTCAAGAGACCCAGATGATAAGAATGATTGATGTGATGAGTTCTGCTAGACAAGATGAAATAGAAAGAACACTTGCTATTGATGATAGAAGGAAGATTTCAGAGAAACTATAGGAAAAGGAAATGGAAATTCAAAGACATGCTAAGCATCACCATGATCTCACAAATCAGATTATCCTTATGAGTCAAGAAGCAAATAGAATAAATGTGGAACTCATTGAGAGGATACAAATTATCAGTGAACTAAGAGAAGAAAATGAAAAGCTAAAGCATGAGGTTAGAATTCAGCAACAACATAATGAGATTATCAGAAAGGCTGAAGAAAGCAATAAAAGAATGGATGACTTTCTTGAGGGACAATGAAGAATCATCAACAACAGCGGTATAGGATTTACCAAAAATGGAGAATCATCAAATCCAAGGAATGTCTACGAAAATCCAAGATCAAGAAAGCCAACATGCAAGCACTGTGGAAAGAAAGGGCACACATCAAATGCATGCATATGTAAAACGAAAGGTACTTCTAAATCTACATCTATGTCTTCATTCATAGGATTCTGTTATAAATGTAACAAGAAAGGACATAAGGCTTATGAATGCAAAAGCAAGATAGAAAAGCCAAAGAAGGAAACCTATATGGACAAATACTATCCTACATGCAAGATGAATGGGCACACATCTAAAGAATGCTAGGAAAAGAAAAGGCAAGCATGGAAGCCAAAAGGTAAAGAAGTTCCTTATCAACCAAAAAGAAACGGTAATCAATATGTATGGGAATACAACACTTGGACAAACTATACAGCATGTGGTACATATAGTCACATCGCTACAAACTACATGAGAGCATGGACCAAAAGTTCTAGAGGTTGGTCAAACCCTGGAATGGCATGCTTACACTGTCATAAAGTTGGTCATCTCAAGAAAGATTGCAAAGATAGATTGACGGAAACAAGCACATATCCCAATGGTAACACCATTGAAGATATCTGGAGGGCAAGAGACAAAATGTGGATAAAAGCTTCAAGCAATGATGAAGCTGGACCAAGCAATGCAAATGGTGACACCACTAACCCCACTTGAGCTGAACAAGTAAGTATGGAATTGAACTATACCAAGTTATATTTTGCATCAGTTCCATTATATAAATTGATAGATAGTCAAAATCTGCATAAACCAAAGATGCATACTACTGTACTTGTTACCAATTTAAGAATGCAACACCGTCGGTAAACACTTACCAAAAATCATCGGTGAACACAATAACGAGTTATTCACACTAACCAAAAATTGTCAGTCAACTAGTAAAAATGGTAAACTGCCAATGTAACCTGACGATCGTCAGAAAAAAGGGCAAAGTTAAGAAGTAGTCGTGACAAAATACCGATATACGTCGGTAAAATTAAAATGGTTAACAATTGACCAAAGTATCATGTCTTCACCGATGATGATTTGAAATATCCTCCTGACGAAACCCATCTTCACATCCCGACAAGTTTTTGAGCATTTATTACAAAGACTTAGGTCAAAAAGTCTATAAATAGTTGACGGGACAACCTCATTTTCACCCACAATTTGAAGAGAAAGTAGAGTGACATCAAAGTGATTCAAAATAAGAAAGTAGAAGTGTCTACAGATCGATTTAGCATACAAAGAGTAGATTCCTCATCACCATTGCGAATTGAAATAAGTACCAAAGACACCAAAAGATTTATGTTACTGTTTTGTCAAGAAAAGCCCTAATTTCAAGAAAACTCTAAGTACTTGGAAAATAATGGCAACTAAATCAAGAACAACACATGTGTAGAACATAAATACAAGATCTATCTAGAGATTGCATTGAAACCTGATGAAAATGACATATTTTCAAAAATTTTGACTAGGTTTTTGCTCATAGAAGACGTTGTCTTATATTCATTGCAAGATTGCAGAAATAGGTGATCTAGAAATGGATGAAGCTTTTAAGAAGCTATGTGATGCCGAAGGAAAACTGAAAGAAGAACACAAACACTTGGAGGTCAAAGGGTTAAAAAATGCCCTACATTTCTCAAGGGAATTCAAGACAGAATGGATTAGGATTGTCTTGAGCAGGATGCATGACAACAACCTATGGCTAGACCAAGCCAAGCAAATAACAAAGGATGTTCTTCATGCTGTAACTAGTTATCCGATAACTGACAAGCCTAGGGCACACAAACATCCATCCATGAAAGAAGTTACAAAACTCACCAATGCAGAAGGAGACAAAAGAGGTCTCAAAGTAAACATAATTATCGACGAAGAGTTAAAATTTGGTGCATGTGCTATTGGTTACAAAAATTCTAGGATAGCAAAATGAACAACATTTTTGCAATAGCAGTAAGCACTGCTTACAAGATTGTAATGAAAGGAATTTAGATGGATCTATGTGAGATTCTACTGAAACAAATTAATGAAAATATGATCAAAATCGGGTCTGCAAAGAGCAACACATGTAATTTTGGATCACTTATTATGTGTACATTTTTCTACTTTCTAGAATACTTTCCTTCAGTAGGAAAAGTCGTATGAGACTCTACCAAACTGGTAACCCAACAGATTAGTGAACTGATTAAGTCACTAGGAGACAACTTTGAGTTTGTAATGTTTGCATACTTCCTTCAGTTCAAGGAAAAGATGATGGAAAGAACCAGGATTCCTGAGCAACTGGTTGAAAAGCACAAAGATGAGATATGTTTCATGGAAGACACAAACTTCACACATATCAAACAAGTTGTACCAAGAACAGCTTGGTTATCACCATTAAACTATGAGATCAATATTGATCTAGCTACAAGTGCAATTGAGGCACTGCTTAATGAGCCCATTGATAAGAAACAACCAAGGTTTGGTACATATGAGGAGGCCAAATCTAAGATAAAACATGGCCTAGAAGTCAAGAACACTATTAACAAGAAAGATAAAATGGTTAAGAATCTCAAGAAGATTCTATCGATTACTGAAGATGAAGAGAAGGATCAATAAGAGGAAATTGATGAATAGGGAAACACCGGTAAAGAACTAGAAGAAAGGAAATCAGATACAGAGGCTACTGAATCTGATGCACCTCCATCTCCACCTCCTACAAAGAAGCAAAGAACAAGATGTCAGACTACTGCAACTGATACCACACCACTTAAGAAAGGTCAAGTAAGGACCTATATAAAGAAGTAGCCAACAAAAAGACCAAGACAACAACCTATCAAAACCACACCACCAAAGAAGAGAAAAAGGTTTGTTAGGAAACAGGATGACTTGGACAACACCAAAGATGATGAACCAGATGTAGTAAAGAAGAACTTCAAAAACCAAATAGTAGATTAAGTTGCCAAATTAATTTCTACCCATGGCATAATGACTGATAAAAAGATCAGGCAGTGGGATACACTGAATCTAGAGGATCAGAATATAATACAGGAAGTAGTAATAAAATCAATGATTAAAAACAAGTATGCCCCTGCTAAATTTGTAAATCAAATACCTGAAGAGCTAGGTAAAAGGATATACCAACAGTGGTCATATGCCTTGAAAATAGAAAGAGAAGCAAGAGAAAGAGTTCTTGTAAGATTGATGCCTCATAAATCCAAGTTTGAAGAA
This sequence comes from Thuja plicata, assembly GCA_018584345.1. NCBI lineage: Eukaryota > Viridiplantae > Streptophyta > Pinopsida > Cupressales > Cupressaceae > Thuja > Thuja plicata. The sequence goes on from MU227759.1 coordinate 837,915, forward strand.
ATACAAGAAGTACTAAAGAAACACTCAAGTAAATTTGTAGCCAAAATAAGGGCTTACAAAGTACTGGAGAACAAGTTTATAGAATTGGATTCAATGATAGAGACCAAATGGATACATCTCCTGGATCTACCGCTAGAGTCAACAAGTGTTGAGAAGAAATTATTTCTCACAAACACACCTCACAAAGAGGAGGAGACAGATAATGCAAGTCCTCAGCGTATTGCTCTAGATAATCAAGAAAGTGATGATGAGCCTATTAACTTAGATACAGGCCTAGATGATAATATCCAAGATATCACTCATTATGATTCTGACAATGATCCAAAGAAGAAAGATGATGTGATATTTATCACACTTAAGGATCAACAAAGCCATCGAGTACTAAAAACATTAGATGACAAGATAGTTGACATTGTTGATGAACAAATGCAGGACACATCAATCCTGCACCCACTTGTGCAAGACCCTACACAAAATATACAAAAGGATGGGGATGTCACTATTGATAAGGCAATAACCGACGAGCAGGACACCAATGCTGACAAAGCCCAAGCAATAACTCAAAGTAACACACCTGTCCTAATGAAGGCAATAAACATACTAGAAGGCGATGAGGGATCAAATGAGAAAGAAACAAGCACACCCAAAGACAAGGGTGATGAAGAAGCCAAAGGGACAACAAATACTACTGCAAAGCAAGCTGCAAATGATGATCAAAAGAATGCATCTACTGATCAGAATAAGGAAAACACTCAAAAAGAAACAGGGGACAAGCCTTCAGAGAAAGGTGAAGAAGGAAAGAAGGTTGAGATTGAAAAGAAAACTGGAGCACATTCTACACAAACACCCAAGGTTAATGAAGAGACATCTTCACATAACTAACAAGTGCCCACAAAGCAAAAAAAACAAGATGCATCATCAAAAAAACCTTCCCCAAGCAATTCAGAGTGACCACATGAACTAGCTATGGTAGTTCATACATCTGCATCCCCTCAAATCTCAAAGAAGAAGAAAGGAAGAATAAAAATCCAATAACTCTGGATGAAATCATTGAGATTTTATGTCTGTGATCCAAGAACATTGTATCCGACAGCATTAACAAAATATGCAAAGCTATGTGAGAGAAAGGCCATTCAAGACAAACTGAAAAGAGTGGCAAAAGAGGCCAAGGTACTGGAAGTAGCAAGAAATATACTTCAAGAAATTGTGCCAGACATAAATATTGATCAACAAACTCCAATCATTGATCAACTGGTCACACTCATAGATGCAATAACATCTCAGAATATAGATGCTGAGAAGACAATGGAAGAGAGACTTGAACAAAAGTATGAATTCAAGCTTGTAGAGAAGATAAGCCAAGAAGTTGCACTGAAAAAGGTCAAGCTATCTGAATTGATAAGTACAATTGACCTAATTTTATCAGAAGTTGTTACCTTGATCAAGAAATTGTGCACTTTAGATCAACTCACTAAGGAGTATACTGACAAGATAGAAAAAATAGATGATTATCTTTAGTCCAGTGCACAAAATCTAGCCACCACCAAAGAAGCACTTAAATTGCATAATCAATAGATCATACAAGCTAGGAAACAAAGACATGACATTAAGTTTACAAAGATGAAATAAAGAGATGAGGTCAATGAGCTCCAAGTTAAGATCTTACCGACACTTACACTCCTGCAAAAAAATATGACACAAGCAAGTACTCTAATTGCCACCCTTGAAATGTCTATACTAGACAAAATTTATGATATGCACACCAGACTAGAGCTGCAACACATGGCCCTAGAATAGTTGAGAGAACATTTGGAGAAATTAATGGAAGATATCAAAGTTACCAATTCTAATGTATTTGACACATTGTAAGTTACACATTTTTGTCACAATTTTGGCATATTGTAAGTTGTATTTTTTTGTCATCATTATCAAAGAAAGGGAGAATTTGATATGTACATCACCTCAGTCAAAGGAGGAAATCATATGTATAGTGGAAGAACGGGGAAATAATGTACACTCAGAGAATAGATAGTATACATGTACATATACATACACTATACCGATGCACATAGTAAGGGGGAGTCATGTTATGACAAGGATATAAACATGGTGTAATAATTTCAGTATTATGCACATATCAGTTTTTTGATACTAATGTCAAAGGGGGAGATTGAAGGCATTATATTTTTCCTTTAGTATACTTAGAGAAAAACATGATCTGCACCATTGGTTTACAATACACTGACAGATAGGGCACAACACTATCCGATGCCAATGTTACCTGGCAAACACTGTTAAAGTGTTACCTGATGACAAAAAGGTAAATGATACCTGACAAGTAACAACAGTGCTACCTGACAGTACAACAAAGAGAGGTAGCCGATAGATACAGAGAACCCGACTATCAGTTCAGTCAAGGAACATTGATAGACTGCAAGTTCAAATTGACAACCAAGAACCGATAGTCAATTACATCCCGCAAAAAGTGGATCTGACTTTCCACGTCAGATAAATCACTGAAGTTGTATTTATAACTTCTTGATTTGCTTTTAAATCCATTATGTGTGGAGGAAGCAATGTAATATTTATTGTTTTAATTAGTTTTACTATTTTAAAACATGAAAACTAAAGATCAAGGTCAATTTGTAAACCTTGGATCTGAGAGTTGTTAGGAATAAGGTGTCTCAACCTTGTATATTTCCTTTCATTTGATATTTCCAAATGTCGGCACTTTGGACAATGTGTAAGGTAATCATGATTAAAATGGTTATGATGGATTGCTATGATGGTCATTAATATTTGTAAGAGCTAATTGTGGAAGTTTTGATGATGGGTGAAGACATGCAAGACATGTCACAACTAATCAGTTGAGTACTGTACACTCTTCTGCAATCGTGGGGTTCGGGGCATCACCCAAAAAAAAATTTTGGGTTCCTATTTTCTCGGAGAATGGTAAAACCCTAATACGGCTACCTTTGGAAGTTTCCCTAAAAAGTGAAGTGTATGATATAAGCATTTTTTAGGGTTACAAATCTGAGAGAAGTTAGTGTATTGTTGGAACATTTTTATGCTACTGAATTTGTCTTCAAGTGTCGATTATCTCCTGAAAGAACTTGCATTGCAAGTGTATTGTAAATAGTATTAGTTTTGATTAATACATTGTGCAGGTTTTGGAGTGATGGAGTTTTTTACCGAAAGGTTTTCCCCAGGGTAAATCATTGTATCATTCTCATTTTTCTATGTATGCATATTATTTTATTATCATTCTGTAATTGCTAAGGGTTAAATTTGAATTTGCATGATCCTCTTCTTGGGATTTTAGGGTAGGGAACTATTTTCTACACACTTAGTTTCCTTTTAGTTGGTATCAGAGCCTAGCCAGTTTTTTCTCTATTTGTTAGGGTATGGGTTTTTTGAGCTAATCTCTAGTTCAATGGGAGTATTCATAACCTTATTGCAGGAAGAGATGGTAGGTTCTGTTAGCACTACCCTGTAAAAAATTTGAATTTCTTGGTCTTTAGCTTTTCTCGGGCTTATTTGGTTTCAAATCTTATGCTTTACCGCTCAAATGAAGTCAAAACCTTATTTAAGTCATGTTTGATGTTTAGTCACTCTGTCGCGTCAGTCTTTTAAAAGAGTTTTTAAGTCGTGCGACTGCGCGACGAGCTGTCCGAGAAGGAGAATCGCGCAATCGCGATCTGCATATGTATATTGTTGATTTGTCTGTGAGTGAGCGACGAGCTATTTAGAGGGGTAAATCACGCAGTCATGATGTTTTCTGAAGGTCAAGCTGCAGGTTCACGAGTCAGCGATGAGTTGAAAAAATGTAAATCGCGCAGTCGCTCTAGAGTCATACTGTCTATCTCACGCTCTGCGACTGAGCGAGTCATGTCAAAATGATGTAGTCGCGCACCCGCATCAAGTTCTATATCAATGTTTAAAGTTGCACGAGTGCGCGACGAGGTCCTGTCCTATAGATGTCGCCTACTCGCATAGGTTTTAACTCATGTGTATTTTGCAGAGCGAGTGCGTGACGAAGGAAGAAAGCACCGATATGAAGACTTGTCACTCAGTCACACAAGTCATTTTCAGCAGTCATAGCAGTCTGTGACTGAGCGACTAAAGGACTATTAGACACCTTGCTCACTCGCCGATGGTCAGGTGACATGAAAAATCAGCTCGCGGGTGTGCGATAAGGGAAAAATGAAGGATGTCGCGCACTCGCCGATCAATGAAGGTAAAAGAAAAATAGCTTGCGAGGGTGCGACGAGTCAGAAGATGAAAAGCATCGCTCAGTCGCCGATTAATAGAAGTGACATGAAAAGAGCTCGCGACCGAGCGACTAAGAGAAAAATGAAGCTCATTGCGCACTCACAGTCTATAATGAAGTAAAGTTTCTAAGCTCGTGAGTTTGTGACTGAGCAAAGAACAATGTATCGCTCACTCATGCATTAGATGAAAGAAGGAGTAAAAGGATAGCGAGTGAGCGATTGGACAGAGTATGAGTTAAAGAAGATGAATATCGCTCAGTTGCCCAGATCCAAAAGTCAGTTTAAGATAGCTAGCGAGTGTGCGATTAAGGAATAGATGAAAGAAAAGATGCGTTGTCGCTCAGTTGTCCAGATTTAGATGACATCAAAAGTGAATTCATGAGAGTGCAACGAGTAACAAAAGAGAGCATCACTCACTCACGTGAACCAAAAAGAAAAACATGAAAAGCTTGCGAGTGCGCGACAGACATGAAATGAAGCTAAAGACTTGGGTCATCGCTCACTCGCAGAAGATGAAAACTGGAGCAAGGATGGATGGCGAGTATGAGACCAAGTGAATAGCAGGAGTGCGTCGCTCACTTGCAAGGATCTTTCTAGAAATGAAGAAACAGCAAACAAAGCACAGCATGGTGCAAAACAGAAAAGAGACAGGGCTAAATATGTGTTTGAGGCCAGAGCTGCCATGGATGCCAGGTAAGGTGAAAGTTGTTGCCTTTTGATTGGCCTACCGTCAAAGAAGGACAGATGGGAAGCAAAAAAGGATGAATCAAATATGGTTAAGCCACAAAAAACAAACCTTGTTAATTAGCTGCCACCTATGTTCGGTTGCAGAATTTTGTTACATGCAGTTGTATAATTCTTCCAGTATGTCGGTAGCTTGTTGCATCCTTGTGGTATAAAAGGATCCCAAGACTACTGGTACAAGGATGGTCATTTTTCTGTCTAAAAATACTAAATCAATTGCAATATATCTGGTCTTTTCTAGAGAAATCTTTGTTGAATGTAGTAATTGATGATGACTTCTGAATGAAATCCAGTTCACAGTTTCTGAAGCATTTAGTGGATTTTCTGTCTTCATTTTAGCATTCTGAATTTTATTTAAATTGAATGTTCAAGGAGCGTTTTCAATTTATATATCTGTAAGGCAGATACATGAAATATTTCTAGGGTTCTTTCAAGGAGAGAATATACCTTAGAGATATTTCAACAAAGTCCAGGGTAGCAAATGAATCTGATCGATTAGTCTGGTTAAATGTATTGAGGTAGATATATAAGGTATATCTATATTTGTGTCAGATCCTGTAATTGCCTTAAGTTTAGTCTTTAATCATGCTGGTTAGAATTATTCACAGACGACTCCATGCCCTCAGATTGAGCACTGGTCTATTTTTGTTCAGTTTAATGATTATCACCATTAAAAATCAATCTTTACTTTCAGTTTGGTCTATTTTAGTAAAAGTTACAGTGATTATTCCCTATAATTCCACCATTAACAAACTAGAATAATTAAGTGATTTCGTTATTCTAAGTTTTAAAGGGTAATCCCGCCTGAGTTTGTGGAGCTCAAAGTGAAGGAGGTCTCAAGACCTTGTTACTGTTGTCCTGCTCTATGCTTGATCAGTGTCAGGGATAAATAGAGTGAATCCTTTGAGGATTATTTTTATGACAGCAAGAAAAAGGAA
>MU227759.1:863439-883090 GCA_018584345.1 Thuja plicata
GAATGGGATGTTGGGGATCTTCTTGAGGGCGAAGAAGGCATGCACCTCCATTATTTGCCTACAATATTCCAGCAGCACGATCTTGTCCCCACAATGCTTGGGCAACAAGTAGGGTTTCCCAGAGAAGTCGACGACCCTAATGTATGTATGCTACTGGAACTGAATATAGTAGTGTCCATAACTATGGACCAACTTCATCGCCTCAGTGGACAGGCAGTATCCGGCATCCCAGGTGGGTGTAAGCAGATGGTAGTAAACGAACACGTCGTTTACCTGACAAAAACTGGGGAAGCTGGCCTCCCATTGAATCTGTGGGAAATGGTCCCACGGTGCCTTTTGTCCTGAGCCAATCCTGAGCACGCCATCAGTGAGTAGGCCATGGGAATGGGGCCTCTGCTGCGCCAGGGCCCAGAAAACATAAGAAGACATATAGAACTTCTTCTTCCGGTTCAACTGCTGGAACTGGGAGTCGACATGGTTGGAAATTATTGTGGCCCAGTTGAAGAATTATCCCTTGGTGGAGATGCCGAGGAGGAAAGAATACATCCATCTGGAAAACTCTTGGGCAGAGGGTTTCCCAAAGACCTGGGCTAATGCTATCATTCCCATTTGGATGCTCTCCTTGAATTCAGAGCGGGGAATCTCTATCTTCATTCTCTTTGGGTCCCTCTTTGGGGCCTTAAGCCAGTGGGTATTCATATATACCTGGGTAGCATCCTCCAATTGTGTAAACTAGGTCAAGGCATCGGTCCTTGTAACCACCGTAGCACTATCAAATTATGGGATACCCAAGCTTGCCTGGAATGTGACTAGGTCGAGGGACACCAGTGGAGTGGGGTATCCTGTGGGTTCTACAGCTGCGAGCATAACGGCCCAGACAGAGGAGTTGTAGTTGTTCACCAATGTTAGGATAAGCTCCGGAGATTGCATGGAGCATGGGAAGAAGGCTGCCTGGAGGATTCTGGAGCCCCCGATGTTGATTGCTAGCTGGTCTCTAGCCTGTCACTAGATGTGCATTACTTTCACCAAGGCCTGCATTTCTGCCCAAGTTTTGACATTGGTGTCGGTCATCAGTTTTAACTTGGACTCAATCTTTGAGCCCACAATGACATTATCCTGTACAAACTTCATGGTGAGGGGGAGATTTTCCAGGGCCTTCTCCATCTTGGAATTTACGATGACCCTAGTCTCTGTTGCGGTTGGTAGTTCTGGGCTTCCGGGTGGAGATGACGCAGATGCCTCAGACATGTTTGGAAGATGAACTCCGGGAACCTGCAAGGAAAAGCAACCGTCAGAACATGTTTATCTAAATAATAATTCTGGGGTTCGGATATCTTACCACCGTGGTGTTTGCCTTCCTGAAAAGTTAGTAATATCATGCAAAGGTAACCGAAAAGCAAAACATATCATAAACTTAAAATCTTCATTACACATCTGGGTCCGGGGATTTTTATCACACTTGGAAAAGACACAAGATGGATGGTGGTAAGAGACCCGAGGCCTAGGGAAATGACCGTTAGCGAGGATGTGTGAAAAGGCAAGTTGTCAAGCCCACGTGGGCGCCACGTGTGTTGGTATTAAATGGAAGTGATGGTGATGACGATGGAGCCAACTGTCTGAACGCATGAAAAGGAAAAGCCACTTGGCTGGAATTGATTGTGTGCATGCGATATAAATGAGGTTCTGAAAGACTTCATGGAGGAGAGAGAAAACTGCTTGTTTGAAACCGGCTGAGAGCCGAGTTTCAAACAGGTGGTTTTCTGCCCCAAAGCGAGTTCAGAGGTGGAAAACCAGAAGTAGAGGCGACTCGACCAGCTTGCCAAGCCACCCGAAAGGATATACATGGATTCGAGGGATATATACATAGAAACAAGGAGATATATAGGGGTTACATATAGCTATACACATATATACACGAGTATACAATGCAGGACGATGCCCACAGGAAAACCAAACAAGGCAGAAACACATATACACAATTATTTACACTATTTACAGACGGACCACTTCTGCACAGAAGGCGGACAACCCTCGGGTAGAGCCGACCCACCAACGGGGGGAAAAACCAGAAACAGAGAACCAGACGAAGCGGGGAAACAAAAAAAAGCAAGACAAGCCAAACCAAACAAAAATAGAAGAAAACTAGAGTGGACAATGGAAACCAACCTGAGAATGCAGAAGGCGGAGGAAAGAGAAGGGTTACCGCGGGAGCTCTGCAACAGCTCAAGTTGTCAATCAGTCAGAATCACCACCATGAAGCACTCATACTTGCCTGAGAATGACTAAAATTTTTGAGCGTTGATTATTGTAAACTCTCTGCAAATGCTCTGTTAATCACTTTAAAATCACTCTTTAATTCGCTCTAAGTGTTTGGAGGTTTTAATCGCGGTAAGTGTGAAAGTGACAGATGACTTCTATTTATACCTGCGGTAAAAAGGTAATCCTCCTCCTTCCAACGATCTTCGGACAAGTAAAACCTTCGGACGCCGGGCCCAGGGATTCCTCATGATGATTTCCTTAAGAACATCATGGCGAAGAATCCCAGAGTCTGGAATCCGGTTTCCAACAAAGGACAACCTCCAGGACCAGAGTCCCGGAGGTGAAAACTAAACAGACAAACAAAACACCACACCGGGGAAGAAAACCCCGGAGAAAGAAAACAAAAGGGGAAGAAAGACAAGGCAAAGCCGCAAGAAAACAAACAAAAGAAAAAAGGGGGGACCCAACATTTTGCACACAAAATGTAGGGACGGGGATGCAGGGCATAACAATATGTTGATGATATGTTGTTGATTGGGAAGGGTATGGGTATGATTTCTGATTTGAAGTCTCAGTTGTCAGCACAGTTTGAGATGAAATATCTAGGGGCAGCTAGGTATATTTTGGGTATGGAAATCAGCAGAGATAGGTCTAGCAAAAAACTTTGGTTGAGTCAGAGTAAGTATGTGAAGTCTGTGTTTGACAGGTTTAGCATGGCAGATTGCAAACCATTGTGTGTTCTTGTTTCTATGGGAACAAAGTTATCTATGGATGATTGTCCAAAATCTCCTAGTGAGGTGGAGGACATGAGAAAAGTAACTTATGCGAGTGCAGTTGGTAGCCTTATGTATGCTATGGTCTATATTAGACCAGACAATGCCCAAGAAGTGGGAGTCCTGAGTTGGTTTATGGCTAAACCTGGATGGATAAATTGGGATGCAGTTAAGAGAGTGTTCAGATATTTGAAGGGTACATCAGAGTATTCCATATGCTATCATGGAAACTCTTCTAGAGCTCTACATTTAGTTTGTATCCATGGGTTTGTGGATTTAGATTGGGCAGGTGACATTGACAACAGGAGATCCACTAGTGCCTATGTGTTCACTATGTTTGGTGGTTCCATCAGTTGGATGAGTAAGCGACAACCCGTGGTTGCTTTGTCCACAATAGAAGCAGAGTACATGGCAGCTACTCATGCTTGTAAGGAAGCCATTTGGCTTAAGAGACTATGTTCGGATGTTGGTGTTGATGCAGGACAAATTACAATTTGTTGCGACAGTCAAAGTGCTATTTTCCTTGCGAAGAATCCAACTTACCATGCCAGAACCAAGCACATTGATATGTGGTTTCACTTTGTGAGAGATATGGTAGAGGATGGAAAGGTAATTTTGGAGAAGGTAGATACAATAAAGAATGTTGCAGATGCACTGACAAAACCTGTGGGCATAGAGAAGTTCAAATGGTGTTCGGAGTCTATGGGCCTCTCGGCCTATAGCAATTAAATCTTGTTATTTCCTTTGGCTCTTACAAGGTGTTTGACAAGTGGGAGAATGTTAGGAATAAGGTGTCTCAACCTTGTATATTTCCTTGCATTTTATATTTTCCAAATGTTGGCACTTTGGACAATGTGTAAGGTAATCATGACTGAAACAGTTATGACAGATTCCTATGACGGTCATTACTATTTGTAAGAGCTAATTGTGGAAGTTTTTATGATGGGTGAAGACGTCCAAGACATGTGGCAACTAATCAGTTGAGTACTATACACTCTTCTACAAGCATGGGGTTTGGGGCATCGCTTGAAAAAAAAATTTGGGTTCCTATTTTCTCTGAGAATGGTAAAACCCTAATACGACTACCTTTGGAAGTTGCCCTAAAAATTGAAGCGCATGATATAAGCATTTTTTAGGGTTGAAAATCTGAGAGAAGTTAGTGTATTGTTGGAATGTTTTTATGCTACCAAATTTGTCTTCAAGTGTCGATTATCTCCTGAAAGAACTTGCATTGAAAGTGTATTGTAAACAGTATTAGTTTTGATTAATACAATGTGCAGGTTTTGGAGTGCTGGGGTTTTTTATCGAAAGGTTTTCCCCAGAGTAAATCATTGTGTCATTCTCATTTTTCTATGTATGCATGTTATTGTATTATCATTTTGTAATTGCTAAGGGTTAAATTTGAATTTGCATGATCCTCTTCTTGGGAGTTTAGTGTAGGGAACTGTTTTCCACACACTTAGCTTCCTTTCAAGAGTTAACACTGTAAATCATGAATTCTAAGATAGGTCAATACTTGTATAAATAGGTTCTCAATCCATTGAGAATGGGAGTTGTTCAATGAAGATAGTAGCCACAAAAAGAAACTAAAGACCAGATAGAGAATTCATGTAGAAGAACACAAACAGATTCAAATCAGTTTTCAAGAATAGAACAGAAGCTACCGACAAGAAGAGAAAAGGTATTCATTAATCACTTAAGGTGATATTATTATTGTAAAGGTTTTAATGGATCTGTAAATCAGCAATAGTAGATTGCATATAGTTAGATCAACATTTGTAATCATTCTAACAAGTGTAGTACACTAATGAAATCCTTTCAAGAAAGGTGGGCTTAACCGTCCTATTGTAAATCTCATAACTGAGTACACACTTAAATCAATGTTGCTAAAGCTCTAAATAGAGTAGATCTTAACAGGTCTCCACCTTAATACTCTTAATAGGGTAGATCATCAGAAGTGATCAAATTGTAAGCCTTAACTGGCTCCCTTCCATTTTGTAGATAGTGAAGTTTTGTGGGTGCCATACCCGCCACAGTTTTTACTTCCTAACAGGAGTTTTCTGCGATACCATATCTTATGTTATGTGTTTGTCAATTTCATGAATGTTTCTATGAATGATTGAAAACTATTAAAGATTGTGAACAAACATTAGATGCATAAGAAAGAATAACATTAATGGTTGGTAAATCAGAATTGAATGATCATTAATGATAAATTGAGCAAAGTGTTAAAATTTCTAGAGGTACTGATTCACCCCTCCCCTCTTAGTACTACTTCCCATTAAGTCCAACAGGAATATGTTTGTTTTGGAAATTAAGTGCTCCCCAATGATTGGTGTAGTAGAGGCACATTGTGTTCTAAAAAATGTAAGGGGTCCTTCTTAGACATCCCCCTCCAGCAACCATTAGTGGGAAACACAAATGACTGTGAAGGATAAACTTCAATCAATTGGTCAAGGCTAGAACCACATGTGCATTTTTACCTCTGAAGGACAGGAACCCTACTACCACTAAACCATAGACACATCCAAACTATTCTTGTTGTAGATGGATATTTGTTGGGAGTTAGGGTGAATGGAATGAAACTGGACTGGTCAAAGATCAATCAGGAAATGGTTGATGCATTATGAGAATGATTTCATTTTTTTGTGTGTCTGTGACATTGTTTTCATCGCAGACTTGAACAAATTGATCGATTCATTCCACTGAGTCATTATCTGAAGAGGAAATTGAACATTAACTACAATTTTAGGTCAGTTTGAAGTGTTTGTGCCATAGTGTGTATGGGGTAGAGAAATATCCATCTCTACTATGACTCAATCATTTCGCGTGCATAAATTTCCTGCATTCCAAGTTTCATGTTAGAGGCAATCAATCAATGCACAAGTCCATAGAACAAGTTCATCATTCAAAGAAAGATTAAATGACCATAAAACATTGACTTTCCACTAACACCTTCCGTAGCATCAGAGAAGCCGACAATCATGGTTGAAACCTTCAATACGTGCTTGCATGTGTTTCCTTGCAGGGCCCAAGGACAATCACAAATATTCAGGTGATCACCGCAGGGTCTGGCCACATAAAAATTGCATGACGTATGGCTTTTCACAATGTAGTATCCTGGTCTAGTTTCATTGAGAAATAAATCATCATCAAGAATTGCCTTCGCCTTCTCTATACTTTTGTGCAAACTTTTCACCCTGTAGTTCATGATGAAACCAACGTCTTGTAACTTCTCCTTTTGCCTGTAGAATGGTTCCATCCTGTACATGAGGGCCTATAGAATGTTTCCCTACAAGGCCCAAGGACAATACCAAACATACATGTGATCACTGCAGGCTCTGACCACATAAAAATTACATGACGTATGGTTTTTCACGATGTAGTATCTTGGTCAAGTTTCATCGAGAGATAAATCATCATCCACTAGTAAAAATTTTCCCATTTTTTATGTTTGTTCGTCGATTTTGTGAATCACAAATGTAGAATATTCGACCAATGTGCACATCAAACTTTTTTTGTCAAAGTCATCGATGACCAACATTGTAGCTATAATACTGACGATGTAGTCATTGAAATAAATGGACTCTGTGGTCAAGAATTCTAGTCAACCTTCACGATGAATCCATTCCACCATTGCTCAAACTGACGACCAACTCATGATGTAGACAGTAATAAAAATGATGAAAATTATATCTAGCTGACGTCGTCATTGTCAAAAACTATAATGTAGGCATCGAAATATTGATGATGTTATGATGATTGTGCCATCGCTCATATAGCCTTCTCATCATTTAAGAGTCAAAAGATCGACGAAATCTTTTTTTTTTAAATAATTTTTTATGTGCATATATTTTGGTTCAATTATGTTTAGTATATTTTTTATGTGCATATAATTTAAAAATAAACAAGATTTGTTAGCAGCTGGAGTCCCTTGCATTGCAAAACAAATCTTTTGTATTCTTATTTGTGTATGGAAATGCCTAATTTTCAATGCATAGTTTTTTCTTTGATCTATTCGGATAAAGTGACTCATCCAACCAAACTTAGTCAGGGTCGGCATGGTGCAACTTACTTGCAGAATCTACCCAAACCTTTCTTTCTTTGGAAAGGAGTTAGTAGCCAGTACCAACCCTCTGAATGTGTAGTTGGTAGCTCACTTTTGAAAGCAGTTAGAATATGCTCCAATGATCTACCCAAGGAGTTTAGTAGGAACACAAGTGTCATCTTCTTTCATTTTTTGTGACCAAAGAAAAAAGCATAGTCATTGCTACAAAGTTTGTGGGAGTGTCTATGCAAGGAGTTTCATAGGTACACAAGAGCCCTCTAGCTTCATTTATTATGGCTTAAGCAATAGTAATGGAAATTTCTAGAAAGTTTGTGGGAGTATTGTAGACACCTAAATTTGGTTAGGTGTATTTCAATCGATCAGAAGGCAATTTTATCAAATAAAAAGGACTAATTCAATCAAAAAGGACTAAATGTCATCAAATCAAAGGATCAATTAATAAATATATCGATTAATTAAATATAAGACTAAAAGGGATAAATCAAAGCTATATAATTGCTTAATTCAATTAATTATATAGTTTAAAATCAAAATCAACCTATTCCCTTACATGGCTAATCTAATTAATTAATTAATTGAATTGATTAAATCCTAATTTCCTTCAAAAAAGGAGATAAGAATTCAAAGAGCCAATAAGAATCAAGGATTGAAAGCACATGGATCACTCCAAACTTTGCAATCTTGATCACTTATTTGACCCTTTAAAACCCTTACCACTCAAATTGTCTCTTTGTCCCAACCTTTGAAATCACCATTTAAATGGTCTCCTCATTTGAAACCATTTGAAAGCCTTCAACTCAACCATTCTTTGATCATGATCAACTTAACTCTACCCCCTACCCTTGGTAATTCCTATAAATAGCAAGCATTTTGAGAGCATTATTAATCTTAGATATTCATGAGCAATTGCATCCAAACTATAGAGAATTTTATCAAGAGGATAGCATTTGAGAGCATAATTGAGCATAATTTGAGCATATTATATGAAATTGCATTGCAATTTGAGAGTTGTGACCTAGATTAAGCATCATCATACATCAATTCTCATTCTAGGACTGTCACTAATGGAGATTGAAGTTGAGAGCTTCATTAGCATGTTTAGTTAGAGAGCCATGGAATGTTAAATGTTATTTTGTCAATTCTTTAGATTAAATTGTACTTTTGTTTCCATAGAATTGATATATTACACCTTAATTTCATCAAGGTATAGTTTATATATACACAATTGGCGCCCACCGTGGTGCTTTAGGCCTCTAATCTCCATTTTTCATCCATTTTTGCATATTTTGTGTGTTTTCTTGTCTATTTTGCAGGTTGCAGGCAAAGTGACCCATACCAGATAAATCTTCATGCTTATGCACAGAAAAGTCACACCTACAGAGATCTTTCACCACATACAAATAGTGAAATCATGCCTTTCACTGCAAAGTCATGCGTACTAGCAGTGAAACCACGCCTGCACTTATTCTTTTAACGCATGCGATACTTTTTGTTGTGCATTTTCTATCACCTTTTCATGCCTTTGCATGCTATCATACGCTTATTAATACTTAAATTTATGCGTAGTATTTTGACAAATAACGCTTGCAATATTTTAAAGTTGCATGTAGACAGTAGTAAAGTTACGCGTATAAGTTGTTAAATGATGCTTACTGTTCTCTATATTTTTCAAGTTGCTGATTATTAAAATATGACAATTAATATTCTGTATTTTATGTTTCTGCAGATGAACAAGCATCCTAAGGTCCAAAAACTAGAGAACAGAATCTGCAAGAAGAGAAAAGAGGTAAGTTTTTTGAACAAAAATGGAAAGCAAACCTTTAATGCCATTATTTTGCAAAATTTAAAAAAGGAAGAAGCATTATATGAACATTTTTTCAAAGTTAGTAATGCTTATAAATGAAAATTTCCAACTCTAAATTGATTGCATTCCTTAAGTTCCTTAAATGTCATTTCTTGCAAAATTTGAAAAGGAGCTTGAATTTGTTGTCAATTTGATTTTATTTTCCTTCACTTTATTGGTTTTGTTGACTAACTTGTGAGGAGAAGGAGAGGGAAAAATCACCACTAGGTGAGCATAAGAAAAAAAAGCCAAAAAAATCCTCAAAAATGCACCTAGCCTTTGCTAGCTACATGGAAAAGGTATTTTTCTAAACAAGCTTGCACTTAACTTGTGGCAATTTTCAAGTTCCCAAAATCTAGTAATTATAACCTATTATTGTTCACTCAAGGAAAACATTAGGTATATGCTTTCAAATTTTTGAACTTGATCAAAAAGCCAAAAGTGTTGGAATTGAGTGATAGAAAGAAAGGTGGTAATGAACCAAACATTTCAATTATAAAAACCTCCTTGTCAAGAGGTTCAAAATTTACAAGTTGTGTTTTAAGTGTTTTGAATTAAGAAAAGTAGTAGGGATATGCTCTTCACTCTTTGATTGGATCAAATTCCCCAACCTGCTTGACTTAGTTCATTATTGCTTTCTATATGAACATGCTAGATCTTTAGAGGGCCTGCTTCCCGAGACTAGCCATACAAGAATGGTGAGAGGGAATGAACCAAGTGGGAGACAATCACTTTAGCCATGATAAACATCCAACCCACTATATTATAAACCCATTCATCCTCAAAAGGATTGAGTGACAAATAAGTGCTAAGAATCTTCACCTCCTCTAGTAGTCCTTCAGGATTACACAAAATTGTGTTTTTATGCATGTGGGAGGCCCTTGTAATGAGGGTATAAGAGACTCATCATTTGTTTGAATGGAATTACACTAAAACCATTTTAATTAGCAAGCCTACTGATGAACTATAACTGATTGAATGTTTGAAGATGTTAAGTTGATGATCACCGAGCTGCAGAAAGTTAATGCAAGACATTAAATAAGTTAATGTATTGTATTTCCATTGATGTCAACTTTATATAATCTAATTGGTTATATACATAGTCTCAAAGACTTCAATGAGCCAGAGAGATAAAGGTTATACTATCAGTAATGCATAAAATTTTAGTATACACTAAGTGACAACAAACACCAATGGACAGTGCACCCCGACGGATAGAGAAACCTGAGAGGAAAGTCACAGTGATACCTGAGAAAGAAACCCAAGCAAGCATTACCGACGAGAAGAAACACAATGTTACCTGATGGACAAACAAACCCGATGGATAGAGATGTTTGAGGACAACATAAGTCAAGACCAAAGCTAACAAGGAGTAAAACACTTAAAAGAACTAAAGTTCAGAAATGACAAAAGAATTAGTTGGCAAGAGCTAAATATGGAGTTAACTGGTTGATAACATTGTTTTCATCGACAAGTTAAAATCCAGAGATAAGAGAGAGTTTTAAAGTATTTTTATTCTAGTTGTCAAAGAGAAATTAGCACGATAAAACTGAAGTAAAGCTTTAAAGAAAGAAAGGTGAGAATTGCAGATCATGCCAAGAAAAAGAAATTCAAGGACTTATAAATGGTGAAATCATGTCTATAAAGAGACAAGATAATTCATTTTGAATTAGGGGTGATTAGAGAAGAATATGCTAAAGAGAATACTGGTGAAGAAAGACTTCGTATAGTCCTGATCAATCGAGATAAAGAACAGAGCTAAAGATTTCTGCAGACACTGAGCAACAGAGAATCACAGCATCACCGAGCAGAAAGAAGTGGAGCAAAGGTATTGAAGGGAAACATTTATCATAAAGGTATTATGAGCTTACAATAGATGTGAACATCTGCAAGTTTAAGTTGTATATATGAATAGATCATATACTATTTTAGTTTAACCATTGGATCAGAAAGTCTCTTAACCGAGAAGGACTTAACAATCCTTTATATATTGAGATATATCCCAAGGAGTATCAAAAGGTTAATTCATGAAGATATCATAGTGAAATGATAGATATCAAGTGATTAATTGTTAGTGATAAATCCTCTAACAAGGTCACACTTAACAATGTGTTTGTAACCTTTAACAGAGTTGGCTCTTCACCAAGCTCACTTCAGAAGAGTGAAAATTTTGGGTTACCAGTCCCAAGTGGTTTTTCCCCTAACATGGTTTCCACGTTAAAAATCCATGTGTCAAATGTGTTTATGAGTGATTTTTTTGATTTTTTTCTTTATACATTACTAAAATAGGATTGATTGGTAAACACTAAGTTATTTACTATATTTCAGTAAATGATAGACTGCTAATCGGTAAAGATTAAGAATAAGGTTTAACAGTGAACTCCAAGCAGTAGTTATTGGATAAGATTATTTAATTCATACATCTTGTAGGACTGAAGATAAATAGAGGCTTATAATTGTGGTAATAAGTTTTGGGTTAGTTTATAGGAATATTTTTGAGGCCACTGATTCACCCCCCTAGTTATTCTAACAATTGGTATCAGAGCTTGTGTGCTTAGAAGGAAGCTTTCAAGACCTAAGCACAAGATCACAAGATGAGAAAATGGGATGTGCCCAAGTTGAACAAAGACAACTTTGCATCATGCAAAAGAAGGATAAGACTCCACCTATCAGGTATTGGAAATGATGTTACTCAATACTTGGATACTGAATATGCATTTCCTATAGGACCTCACACACTTGATCAATTAAGAGAAAAGCATGAGCACAATTCTATGATGATAGAACTTGCTTCCTCACTCTCCGATGTTGAATTCGAAGATGTCAAAACATGCACCTCTATAAAGAAAATGTGGGACAAATTGAAGCTAGTACATGGAGGAGATGCTAATGTACTAAGACCCAAGGCAGAAAGCCTAAGAGGTAAATTTGATGACCTAAGAATGAGAGAAGAAGAAAACATCACTCAGTAC
Source organism: Thuja plicata (assembly GCA_018584345.1). Classification (NCBI taxonomy): domain Eukaryota; kingdom Viridiplantae; phylum Streptophyta; class Pinopsida; order Cupressales; family Cupressaceae; genus Thuja; species Thuja plicata. Next base: position 875,356 of record MU227759.1, read on the forward strand.
AGTTGTAGAATAAAAGAGGTAGTTAATTCTATCCGAGGAGTTGGAGGTGTACTTGAAGAAGAAATAGTGGTAAGTAAAATCCTAAGAACCTTACTACCTGTTTATCATATTATAGTATCTTCTATACAAGAAATGAGAGAAGTAGCAAATAACAATGTCACTCTAGATAGTTTGGTTGGTAGACTTATTTCATTTGAGATGAATAACTTTGACAATAGTGTCTTACCATCTATTGAGTCTGCATTCAAATCTTGTTTAAAAATAAGTAAGTCAAATCATAAACACACTGAGAAATGATAGTGAAAGTGATAGTGATGACCAAGAACTTGATGAGATTGAAGCACTAATGTCTAGAAGATTGCAGAGAGGAAAAGGTAGATACAAAGGTAAATTACCACTTGTATGTTTTAATTGTAAAGAGATTGGACACTTTGCTTCTAGATGTCCTAACAAAAGAAAAGAAGACAAAAATAGTGACAGATCATATGAAAAGAAGTTTGACATAAGTGATAACAGAGATTATCGAAGCAACCCAAAATCTCACAGAAGAGATACTCGAGACTACAAGGACAAAGGGAAGAAAGATTTTTACCTGGCTAAGAACAGAGATGGAGATACTGACACCGAATCTGATGAAGATATTGAGATGGTATTTGTGGTCATGAAGGATGATTCAGACAAAGAGGAAAGGTATGTAGAGATTGCACTCATGTCTAAGGTTATTAAGAATGATGTCTGGATTATAGATAGTGGTTGCACTCACCACATTACCGGTGATAAAGACAAGTTTCAAAATTTTGAGTATTATAATGGTGGATCAGTAAGAATGGGTAATGACTCACCCTATCCAGTTGAAGGTAAAGGAACCATAATGTTAAATAATCTGATCAGATGTGAAAATGCATACTAGATAAAAGGAATTAACTATAATCTATTGAGTGTTTCATAGCTGAATAACACAGGTCACCGAGTTGCATTTGAGAAAAAAAAGGCAAAGATCTTTAATGAATCAGGAATGTTGATCAGAACTGGTGAATAGACAAAAGGTAACCTATTCTATCTTGATGATATTAACACCACTTATTTAATGGATAGAAACAAAGACATATGGTTGTGGCATAAAATATTATGTTATGTGAATTTTGACAACATAATTAAGATAAGCAATAAAGGAAAGTAAGATGCTTACCGAGCATGTCAAAACCCAACCATATCATGTGTAAGAATTGTCATAAAGGTAAAATGAAAAAGTCTATTTTCAAGAGAAAAGCCCATACATCTAATGCTATTATAGAATTAGTCCATACTGATCTATGTGGACCCATGAGAACTAAGATCTAATATGGAGATAGATACTTCATTCTATTTGTAGATGATTATTCTAGAATGATGACAGTTATGTTCTTAAAAGAGAAATAAAAAGAATTCAAGATGTTTACATGGTATAAAAATATAATAACAAAAAAAAGTGGTAAGGAACTAAAATGCTTAAGATCAAATAGAGGAGGAGAATTTATTTATGATGAATTCACTAACTTTTGCAAAGAGCATGGAATTAAAAGACAAGTTTCTGCACCAAGAACACCGCGGCAAAATGGGATTGCTGAAAGAAGAAACATATCCATTATTGATTGTGCAAGAACACTGATGATTGAGAAAAGAATCACTCAAACATTCTAGAGGGAAGTTTTCAATACTATTGTCTACACATTGAACAGAGTTCAATTAATGAAAGACACCAAAAAGACACCTTATGAGATATGGTATGGATACAAACCCAATGTAACTTACTTCAGAATCTTTGGAAATCAATGTTATATTTTGAAAGATGATAGAAATGGAAATCTTGACTCCAAAAGTGAAGAAGGAATATTTCTAGGGTATTCCACCAAGAGTAAGGCTTATAAATGTCTTAACAAGTCCTCTAACAAAATCATTGAAAGTGCAAATGTTAGAATAGATGAATATGCAGAGAAAAATGATGAGGAAAGAAGAAAAGATATAGAAGACTAAAACAGGTTTTCCTACAATGAAGAACCTGAAACTCTGCCTGAGAAATAGTGTATCGCTCCTAAGCAATAGAACATTGCACCTGAGCAGTAGGCTGCAAATACCAAAAATTAGGAAATTGCTCAAAATGATGTTCCGAGTGATGGAGATCAGAATGAAGGTCAAGATGATGATCAAAATGATGAAAAAAGAGCTGAACCGATAATTTCCAAGTATGTTAGAAGACACCATCCATAGAACTATATCATAGGAGACAAAAAGGATGAAATGAGAACAAGAAGTAAGTCACTGAATACTAGATGTTTAATTTGTGATTTTGAGCCTAAATATGTTAATACTGCACTTGAAAATGAAGAATGGTTCAGTGCTATGAATGAAGAGATAGAACATATTGATAAGAATATAACATGGACATTAGTACCTAGAATAAATGACACTAATGTCATTGGTACCAAATGGATATTCAAAAATAATCTGAATGAGAATGGAGAAGTCACGAGAAAAAAAAGCAAGATTAGTATGCAAGGGGTATGCACAGGAAGAAGATATTGACTATGGAGAAACCTTTTCACCCATTTCTAGACTAGAAGGAGTCAAATTCTACTTTCTTATGTTGCATTCAAAGGATTCAAGCTATACCAAATGGATGTCAAATCTACATTCCTAACTGGAATACTAGAGGAAGAGGTATCCATTGAACAACCAGAAGGGTTTGTTGATCCTAACAAGAGAAACATGGTTTGTAGACTACACAAAGCCTTGTATGGATTGAAACAAGAACCTAGAGTCTAGTATGAAAGACTTCACTCCTATCTCATAAGTATTGGATTTGTAAGAACAAGTGAAAATAGCAATCTGTATTTAAAAGAAGATATTGATGATAACATTTTGATTGCTGAAATATTTTTTGATAATATCATATTTGGGGGTAATGATATGTTATGCAAATCTTTCGCTAATGAAATGGGAAAAGAGTTTGAGATGTCAATGTTTGGGGAGATCAAATTCTTTCTTGGTCTACAGATTCTTCAACAAGATGAAGGCAAATATATCACACAATCCAAATACATCAAGAAAGTGTTGAAGATATTCAAGATGGAAGATTACAAGCTAGTTGGAACAGCTATGGAAACTGGATGTAAGCTGACAAAGGAAGATAATTCAAACAAGGTAAATCAGACCTTGTATAGATCAATGATTGGAAAACTCATGTATGTTGTTCATACAAGACTAGATATAGCACATGCAGTTGGAATAGTTGCAAGATTCTCTGCTAATCACAAAGAATCACACATGACTATTGTCAAAAGAATTCTGAGATATCTAAAAAACACCAAGGACTATGGCTTACGGTATAAAAAGGAAGGAAAATTTGAGCTTCAAGTCTATATAGATGTTGATTGGGCTAGAAAATTAGATGATAGAAAGATCACAACTGGAGGAGCATTCTTCATGGGTGATAGACTTGTCACATGGATAAGAAAAAAACAAGGATGCATCTCACAATCTACTACAAAAGCATAATATGCGGTTGTTGTTGCAAACTACTCTAACATTGCATGGATCAAAAAATTACTAGAAGGTATGAATATGAAAATTCTTGAGCCTGTGATTATCTATTATGATAATACCAATGCAATAAACATTTCTAAGAATATTTTTATGCATGCTAAGACTAAGAATATTGCAATCAAGTATCATTACTTAAGAGAACAAGTGCAAGAGAAAGAAGTGATACTGGAATATGTTCAATCTAAGGAATAATTAGCTGACATATTCACAAAGCCATTTCTTAAAGATACATTTGAGTACTTCAGAAAGAGACTAGGGTTCCTGTTGGATGATATCATTTTTGGTTATTGATCATGCTATTGATATTCATGGTTTGTCAATGATGTCAACATATATCTCTATCGAGAAGACAAACTAGGTACTTGACTGGAAGGAGTGTACCAACACTGTACAGATGATTCAAAATAATAAAATTTGGATTTATGAAGAAGGGTGTGTGTTGAAATAATTCCTAAGGTCACTTGGATTTATGTTGGATACTGTGGATGTTACAATTGATTTGGTGAAAACTATTTTTCTGGACTATAACTATTATTCTGGACAGAGCAGGTCTCTGTGTTTTGAGTATATCTTTCTGGGGAAGATATTTTATATAATGTGAGCTTACTGGTGGATAGCTGACATATGTTGGAGTAATGGGTTGAGTTCAATTTTTGTTTGGATACTAGTGACATCATTTGTGGTGTGTATTATGGAGAAGACCTAGTTCCTGGCCAACTTCAGACATGTAGCGTGTAAAATTAATTATGAGTGTGGATTTTAGATCTGGAAGTATATGAGATGGATTGTAGTTGATTTTTTCTTGTTATAGGTACTATGTGTATCTTAGCAAGGGGTTATATAATTATGTGTATGATGAAAATCCTTAATTGGCTGACCTAGTTGATTATGTATTAGGAAAGCTTAACTGGCCGACCTAATGAATTATTGTAAGAAGGTATATATGGATGATCTTTTCTTGTGGAGAAGATGTGGTAGAGAATTAAGGATAGAGATGTGTGGAAGCTACAAATATTCTTGACTGCTGGATATAGAGAAGAATTGATACTTCATTGGAACTGACCATGCAAAGATAGTTTTTATTAGACAGTTCACTGGATTGTGTATTTTCTTTATACACTTGATTCAGATTGTAAATCCTTGAGGGTGGCTTTAACCTTCTTTGGATAGTGTGCCTTGGTAGTGAGCCTACTATTTTCTTTGACTCCTAACAGGGTTTGTCTCCTAACATGGACTGTGTACTGTAATGTTGTAAACAAGCTCCTAACAGGGCTAATATCTTTTTTAACATGGATACTATATTCACAGTACATCATTTGTGGGTGTTAATTCCCACCGGGGTTTTACCTTTAGCAGGGTTTCCTCGACAAAAAATATTGTGTTATGGTGTTGGCATTTAATATGTTATCATTTACATTTGTAGATTTGATTTATAAAGTTTAAAGATTAATAATCTATACTACAATTGATTTACCCCCCCCCCCCCTCAGTTGTCTTGTGGATTGTTATTCCTAACAATTGGTATCAGAGCTACTGGTCCTCAGAGAGAAATTTTAACAGCTTGAGGTGATCCTGAAGATGATGTACTATAGGAAGGATAGTCCAAAGTTTGATCCTGGAAACTTTGACAGTTGGCAGAACAAGATGAGAACAAATTTACTATGTCTGGGAATTGATTACTGGATGATAACAAAGAAGAAAGAAAAGGTAGAGACTGAGGATGAATTAGAGAAATCCAATGTAGATGAAAAGAAGCTATTTTCATGTAATATGGTTTCAAGGGAATCTTTGATCAACACACTATCAGAAGGAGAATTTACTAAGGTAAAAGACTTGGACTCTGCACATGAAATCTAGACAAGACTGCAAGCATTATATGTTGGAGACAAGTTTACAAAGAAAGCAAAGTTTCAGAACTAGAAGACAAAGATGGAATCACTAAAGATGAGAGAAGATGAGAACATCATAGCATATGCATAGAAAATTATTGAAGTGGTTACTAGTATTAGGAACTCTGGAGGAACTTACAGTGAGGAAGAAGTGATCACAAAGATACTCAGATCTTTGACACCTGCATATAGAACTAAAGTTCAGGCCATAGAGGAGATAATAACTTTGAGACCAAACTTCACTAGAGAGATGTTGATTGGCAAGCTAACTATATTTGAGGACACAAAATTGGGAGACACTTTACCTAAAGTTGAGTCAGCATTAAAGGAAACTGTGCACAAGAACAAAAGGATCTTACCTAGAAATGCAAGCATGAGCAGTAGTGATCTAAGAGAATAACTTGGAGCCTATGCTGATGAATGGGAACAAATACAGGAAGAAGAAAGGATCATAGATGAAGTTGTGGCACTGATTTCTAGAAGAGAAAAGAGAAGTAAGGGTAAATTTGAAGGCAAATTACCATTGAAATGTTTTTCAAGTAACAAGATTGGTCATTTTGCATCTAGATGTCCTACAAGAATTTAAAAGCACAAACCTAAGTTTTTCAAGTCTAAATACTCAAAGGACAAGGAATTTTATTATGATAGTGAGGGTATATCTGATGATGAGGATGATGACTATGATGAAATTGGATTTATTACTATTAAGGATGATGAACCTATGCATGAAGAAAAATCCTTAGTATCCCGAGTTGAAAAGAAATCTGAATGGGTCATAGATAGTGGTTGTTCACATCATATGACTGGAGATAAAAACAAGTTTGTGAGTTTGAAAAGACATGATGGTGGTGTTGTTAGATTTGGTGACAATAATACTAAACTTATTATTGGAGTTGGATCTATTTCTTTGGATGGAAAGACTAACACTAACAATATATTACTTGTTGATGGACTTAAGCATAATTTGTTGAGTGTTGGACAGCTAGTGGACAAGGGCTATCAACTAAACTTCATTAATGGGAAATATTCTATCAAGAGTAAAATACGAGACTTGATAGCATCAGGTACAAAATCCAAAGGTAATGTATTTGAACTAAACACATCCGAAGCTTCTTTTTTTATTGCAAAGGTTGATGACAGTTGGTTATGGCACAAAATATTTTGTCATGTTAATTTTGATAACATTGTGAAGGAAAGTATGATAAAAGAAGTAAGAGATCTACCTAGAATTGTAAAGCCATCTAACACTGTGTGTAGAGAATGTGTTATGGGGAAACAGACTAGAAGCACTTTTAAGAGAAAATCTTATTCAGCAAAAGGGAAGTTGGATCTGGTGCATACAGATCTATGCGGTCCTACAAGAACAAGTTCATACTATGGTGAAAGGTATTTTATACTTTTTTTTATGACTTTTCAAGAATGATGTGGGTTACATATTTGAGAAAGAAATCTGAAGCATTTGAAAAGTTAAATTTATTCAAGGCAAAAGTTGCGAATGAATTTGGTTTAAAGATGAAGTGTTTGAGATCAGACAGAGGATGAGAGTTTACATCAAAGATATTTAATACATACTATAAAGAAAATGGAATACATAGACAAACTTCAGCCCCTAGAACTCCACAACAAAATGGGATAGCAGAGCGAAGTAACATAACCATATTAGATGTTGCAAGGACTATGTTGTTGGAAGGAAATGTGTCACATGTTCACTGAAGAGAAGAAGTTGACACTGCTATGTACACATTGAACAAAATTTAGATCAGAGAAGGTACAAGTAAAACTCCTTATGAATTATGGTTTGATCATACACCTACTGTGAAATATTTCAGAATATTTGGAAGTAAATGTTATATCAAAAGAGATGATTAGATAGGCAAGTTTGACGCTAGAAGTGATGAAGGAATCTTTCTTGGTTATTCCACTAAGAGTAAAGCATATAAATATTCCAATCTGAGATTGAAGAAATTGATTGAAAGCACCAATGTGAGGATAGATGAAAATTTTCAAATTCAGGAAAGGATATATGATTGTGGTCAGATAAAAAAAACAAAGGAGGTTGTTGCTAAACCTGAAGAACCTTTGATGATTGAGAATGATATTGAAGAAGAAGAATAGACTGAAGCTACTGAGATATTTAAAACACCAAGGTATGTCAAGAAGAACCATCCTGAAGATCAAATTATTGGTGATGCAAATAGAGGGATGATGACTAGATCCAAAGCTAGAGATGAAATTTGTTTGATTTCTCAAGTTGAGCCAAAGAC
>MU227759.1:883140-893236 GCA_018584345.1 Thuja plicata
TGTGATTGGCACTAAATGGGTTTTCAGAAACAAGATGGATGAGGAAGGCACAGTGGTAAGAAACAAGGCTAGACTGGTATGTAAAGGCTACTCACAACAAGAAGGTATAGACTATGAAGAAACATTTACTCATGTTTCTAGATTGGAAGCTATGAGACTATTCTTTGTTTATGCTACACATAAAGAGTTTAAAGTGTATCAGATGGATGTGAAGTCAACATTCTTGAATGGTGATCTAGAAGAAGAAGTTTACATTGAGCAACCTAATAGTTTTCCTTTGACAGATGATGAAAACATGGTTTTCAGATTGAAGAAGGCACTGTATGGAATGAAACAAGCACCAAGGGCATGGTATGCAAGACTAGAAAAATATCTACTTTGTCTTGGTTTGAGAAAAGGTAATGTAGACAACAATTTGTATTTGTGAACTGATGAAGATAGAATCTTAATTATAGAAGTTTTTGTTGATGATATCATTTTTGGAGGCAATGATAAAATGAGTAAGAAGTTTGCTAAAGAAAGGGAGAATGAGTTTGAAATGTCAATGATTTGTGACATGAAATTTTTTCTTGGTTTTCAAATTAATTAGAGTAAGAATGGAATTTTTTATATCTCAAACCAAGTATCTTAAGGAAATGTTGAAGAAATTTGGAATGGAATATTATAAACCTATTGGAACACCTATGGTGACAGGAAACAAACTGACTAATAGTGATGAGACTCAAAGTGTTGTTTAGACTAAGAACAAATCAATGATTAGAGGTCTACAATATCTAACACACACTAGACTAGATATTACCAATGCAGTTGGAGTTGTGGCTAGATATCAGGCAAATCATAAAGGGACACACTTTGTTGTTGTAAAAAGAATTTTTAGATATCTGAAAGGAAAAATATAATACATGGATTATGGTATGAAGAATATGATGATTTCACATTGCAGGCTTTTACTGATGTTGATTGGGCAGGTAATGTGGATGACAGGAAGAGTACAAGTGGTGGTGCATTTTTCCTTGGGAAAAGGTTGTTTTTTTTATTGAGCAAGAAACAAAACTGTATTTCACAATCTACTGCTGAGTCAGAGTATGTTGTTACTGCAATAAACTGCACACAAGTCATTTGGATGAAACAAATGTTGAAGGACATTGGAATAATTTTCAAAGAACCAATGATTATCCATTGTGATAACACTAGAACAGTGAATATGTCAAAGAATCCTATAATGTATTCAAAGACTAAACATATTTCTTGAGGGAGAAGGTAGAAAATAAAGAGATTAAACTGGAGTATATTAGCACCAAGGAATAGATAGAAGATATATTTACTAAACCTTTGCCAAAAGATGCTTTTGAATATCTTAGAAGCATGCTTGGGGTGATAATCCCTCCCAGTGATAACTAAAATGATGTAGATATGTATCAGTCTAGTGGATCTCAAAGCTATATCATTCCCTAGACTTGATGTATAGATCTACTCCTTAGGGGGAGTGATCGAAGGAGAATACTATGGAGTACATTTGGGTGATCTTTCACCTAGCTGATTGGACATGAAGATTTGAAAAAGATACACCTTGTAGAAGACTACAGATGAGTTATGGCACCCTTTGCCATTGTTGCCAAAGGGGGAAGGAATCTATGTGAAAATCCCTACTATTTTGGGGAGATTTGTGTTGGGGATATTGATAAGGTTGTATTGAGAGAAAGTACTTTTGGGTTGATGCATATGGATTTTCCCATATGTTGCCATCAATGCCAAAGGGGGAGATTGTTGGATGATATCAGTTTTGGTTATTGATCATGCTGTTGCTATTCATGTTTTGTCACTGATGTCAACATATATCTCTATGGAGAAGACAGACTGGCTACTTGACTGGAAGGATTGTGTTGGTTCCTTAATATGCTATGATTATTGAACAATAACCTTTTCACTCTTTGATGTATTTTACAGAGTAGCCAACTCCCGGTATTCAACCAAGACTGAAAATGACCAATTAACAACGATGTGGATCCATCCTTCTACACTTTAGGTTGTGCAAAACCAAGGGGGACACCCTTTAATGCCTTGAATACTTTGTTTGGCATCAATTAGAAAAGATCTCACAATGGCTCAACATGACCGGGAGATACTAGGTGATCGGATAATCACCCATTGAACATTGACCTTGAAGTGGAGCATGAGAATAACACAACATCACAAACCACATAAAACCTTTAGATATATCAAATTTTATGTTTAAATTGCAGAATATAACCAAGATTGGACTGAAAATGCATAGGTATAGAAGATACCAATCACCAGCCAGTGCTTTATCCATGGGCAATGTCCTTTAACCAAATTCAGAAATGTAGTAATCAATTGTTGTCAGTGATTTTAAGCCATAAATACAATCAATCCAAATCATTACTACTTATAGACATCCTGTTGTAGACAACCAAATGAAATTATGTCACATCCACAGCATTATTTAATCTGATCCTAGATCATAACTGAAGAATGATAACACATACATAGGTGAATTCCTATGCAGAGAATTAGAAAATTTAGACTTCACAAGACTGACACCAAGGAGATTAGTATAACCAAAAACCACATAAAACCTTTAGATATTTTGAGTTTATTTCTTTAAATGTAGAATATAGCCAAGACTTAACCATATATGCAATCAATACAGAAAATACTACTCAATGATCAGTGCTTTATCCATTGGGCAATCCCCTTTAAACAAATTCAAAAATACAAAAATCAACTTATGTCAGAGATTCCAAGCCATAAACACAATAAATCTAGATCAATACTACTTATAGAAATCCTCTTGTAGACAACCAAATGAAACTATGTCACATCTACAACATCATTTAATCTGATCCTAGATCAGAACTAAAGAATGATAACACATACATATATAAACTCCATGCAAAGAATTAGAAAGTTTAGACTTCAGAAGACTGACACCAAGGAGAGATTTGAATCTGGAATTATCATATTAAGTGTGAGGAATCACATTACTATATACAAAATCACAATCAGGAATATACCGCTTCAATAAATTACCAAAAGATCAATGACATTCTATTCTATTTTAATACAAAACTGGTACAATCAACAAGCTATATCCCTAAATGTGGAACCAACTAAAACTGGAAGCTCCTGGAGTTAAGCACAATTTGAAACTCACTCTGGAGGCCAAGAATTTGGAACACTATAACAATGGAAGAATTTTGAATATGTAGCCAAAACAAAAGATCTCCAAATATTTTCTTGAAACACCATGTGACCTCTCTGTTATAACCAATTTGAGCTGAGACACTCTTCCCTCATTTTTTTCAAACTGGTTTTATCCTACACTAAAATGGACTGCCAAAAAAAATTCCTCATTTTGAGACCTTTCCACCAGTATATGATACTCTATACTTCTGATAAAAATTGCCCCCTTGAACATTTAAACATTCTCGTGCAACAGTTTTAAATATTTCAAATTTTGGACTATAGGCTGCACATTATATATTAATTTTGATCTTTTAAATCCTTTTTATGTACAGACCTGAGCGAGCCCCATGTGCCACATGGCACCACCTGATTCGCCAGGCTGACCACCTCATCACCCTGTTGGACCTGCATCATCACCAAGCCACACCATCATCTTGCCACGTGTCAACCTTCATTTTTCCTGCACTGTTGACCTGGGCACTTGCATCATCTTTCCTATCTAACCTACCACCTGTCCAAGTGCCACGTGTGGCCTGTCATGTTCCCTTCATGATAACCACTTTGCATCTTTCTCTTCAAGGCTTAACAAAAACTGTCGATTTGATCTCCTCGGGATGCATGCCAACTGGGATAATCTCTGGCACAGTTGCCACCTCATCTCCACCTAAACGCCACTCAACCTGCCCTGCTATCGCCTCCGCCACATATCAGCCTAATGCATTCCCTTGAAGCTAACTAGCCTACAAATTCACCATCCATCCATCTCATCAGCCATCTAATCTTCATCTCCTAAGGATCTGTGCCCAATATGCAATCTAATCTACCACATCATCTACCAAGTCACTCATGCAGGCCCTGCCAAAATTAGTTATCATCGCTGCCACCGGGCACAGTTTTCAAGGTGAATCCTAGGCTCCTGTGCATGCATAGCCTTCTCTTGCTTCTTCAAACTATTGTGTGAGCATTTTTGTTTATAAACACTCTGAAACTCCACTTTCCCATGCCTATGAGATATTGTTTTTGAATATTTTAAAGCATTATTTTCTTTGGCACCCAAAATATGGTTTGACTTCAAAATTAAGCATCCAAAGCACTATGCAATTAATGCTCAACCATCTTCAGGTTCTCCTTCCCTTTCACTTCACATATCATTCTATCACCTTACAATATATACACTACAGAAATCCCTTTTCTTAACAATGTGGGATATTCTTTTTTATGTTTTAAAAATAGGCTATGCACAGTGCACTAAAGCGTTTGTTCTTGTAAACAATCACCCTTACCACCAAACACAAATGCCAAGGAGCTATTGGCACTTTGATTCACATCATAAGTAGAGTGTTTTAGTATAAAACCCACTAGTGAGATAGTTTCCCAAAGAATGTGGGACAAAACCATATGGCATGCTTGCAAAGACAAAATTCATGCGCAAAATCTAGCGTTCTTTGCTTGGACAGTCCATGCTTCCCCAGACACTTCTTTTCAAACCTCTGTCTCAGCATGGGAGAAGATAAAACACAGGCATATGTTGCTAGGTCAAATCCTTTATTCTCAAGTAGCACCATGTCTACGAATTTCTTCTCCACGTGCTCAGACAATTTTGACAGAAGTCAAAATCTAGGTTTCTTCAAAATCACGTGCCTAGTGTATACATTTTCCTTCAAACCTGCATGCACGTTCTAGACTTGCACATCGCTCTTGATACATTTGTCAAGTAGTTCATGTCACTTGTCTTACTCTCGCCATGACTGTAGAAAATGGCATTACACCTGCAATTGGTATTTGCTTGCAAACGTCTCAACCAACATCCATTAGTTGGGAACTCTCAAACATGTCTAAAATTTGCATGGTAGCCAGTCAATAATAGTTTGCACGCCTGGTCTATGATTCCAAGTTTTTTTCAAAAAACTATCACTTGGCACAAACAAGGAAATAGAGCTGGAAACTGTCGAAGGGAGATGGTATTACATCCGCCACTTGCACTTTGTTAGAGAATTCTATAATACTCTTCAAAGACTCCCTATTTTAAAGTTGTGGCATTTAGCTTTACCTGCCAATTGCATTTCCTTTGAAGATTCAAAATAGTACAATCATAAACACTATCACCAATCATAAACTCTGTGAGAATGCAAATATTTGGTGGCCTTGTGCAAGAACTGATAAACTGAACAATGTTCTTATGTCAAACTTTCCTCATAATGAAGATCTTTTGAGAAAATTCATATTGCATATTTTTATCTAGCCGTTCAGGCTTAAGAACCTTAATAGAAACATCTTGACCACAACAAGTGCTTGTAAGCTTGGAAAACAAGACTATCCACCTTTCAAACACTAGTCACTATAAGAACCCGAAGATATTTTATCGTCAAATTTCAAGAGCTTTCTATCAATTTCCCAAACATATGTTCCATCATGTGGTATTCTTACACATTCGACATTAGATTCACCACTAGAAAGGGTTTGTACCATAAGAGAAGATAATGGAGAGGGTCTTGAGAAAATTCCTTTACAGTAATTCTGCAAAAAATGATTTGAACAATGATATCAGATATATAAGCTTTTGATTTCTCCAGCTAGGTATTTAATTATTTCTACAGATGGGCATATTTACACTCTTTTGGATAACCACTTTGAAACCCCCTTATAAAATATCAAACTCTACATTAGGATATTTCAACCAAGGATATGTACTCTATTTGGTGCAAAGATCCAATGTTTAAAAGGGTACAACCCCCTTTGAAATTTGATGCAAGTTATTACTGACTAAATTTGATCATTTTGGAACATTGTGGCACTTCCACATGTAAAAACAACATATACTGCATTTGGATTAGACCTTCTAAAAATAGAAAATCATATCTTAATAATTTGTCACTGTATGAATGGAATCATTCACATATAGAGATTATAGATCCACAACTGGCCTCTACAAACAACTTGTTTGATACAAAACTTCAATCCTTTGAAAATGACTACTTAGTAATTTAACTCTGTCAATCTGCACAAACTGATTTTAGAATCCTCTTGTGAAATATAATAAATTAACTCTTGGATCCTAGAAAATTTCCAAGTTGGTAGACCCTCATAGATAGAATGAAGAGAAATAAATCACTTATTATGACCATCAAGTGGCATCAAGAAATTAAAATGCAAACTTGGCCTCCTGGGTGACTGGTTATTCAACACAGAAATTTGAAAAAATGCCACTTGGATTTGACTTGTTTAAACCATCAAATGAATGCCTCATGGTCAGAAAATCTAGATATAGGTTAACTTTCACATGAAAAAACAAATATTCAATTATCTTGTTCTGATCATCAACTGGCCAATTAGTATGAATCCCCAAAGTCATCCCTTTACCAACTTCTGATTTCAAAACCTAGTGAAACTGCATAAATCAGGTTTGGAATTGGCTAAGTAAACTAAGCAGATGGATTGGAACAAGCCTAAAAATATTCATGGGATAACCATGTCATGATTAAAATATAGGGGAGCATTCAATTATCCATGACACTCAACCAGGTACAAAATGCAAGACCTCAAAGTAGGTCATTTGGAATTTTGCACTTTCACATTCTGGGAAACTTAATTAATTGCAAATAGAATGGCTTGGGAAAACCTATTATATGAACTCACAGTGATATGAAAATAGACATGAAGATTCAATTTCATGCCTACAACACCCTGGAACAAATCCTTATATCATGAGCATAAATCTGGCAAAAAATATAAACCTCCAAAGTGGGTTATTTGGTAAAAACTGAATAAGTGCACAAGTACAGATTTATGAAACACCTCCAAACAACTCTCTCAAAAACACATCAAATCTGAACTCTGAAAGTTATAACCCACTCCATTTACTCCATGATAGGTTTTGCACATGCTCCCCATCAGTATCTCATAAAAAATCATTAGGTAACACTTTACTTGCACTTCAAGTAAGCATCTTCGAAAAGTTTCCAGGGGTACTCACCTTGCCTTAAAAAAATTTTAAATTGGTCACTCCAAATTTGTGCCAAATTTGAGAGTACCAACAGTGGCTCTGTCTAGGGACATGTGCCCCTTGCGGGCACATAGAGAATTCAGAATCTCTTAGGTTGAGTAGACCACTAAAAAATCAAACTTCCTTTTAACTTTCCAAAACCAATTCCTTATTGAAAACACCAAACACCTAACACACAACTGAAGCAAAGAGACTATACAACATGTACAATATTTACAAATGGCCAACAACCATCAAATTGAAATCACAACTTACCCCTATCAAAAAATTGATTCTCATTTCCATGGATCAGAGGTAAGCGACACTTATTATTTCTTGCAACATGATCCAACATGCTGCTCAATATTTTTAGCATATCAAATAACAAATAATCAGCATCTTCCATGTCATTAGGTTCTTGGAATTCACCCCAATACTGAGAACACTGACCATTATAGAACACAAAACTGTCACACTCTTTATCACCGTTGACAAGCTGAAAAGGAAAATATTCCAGCCCCTTTACATGGCTGAATTCAAACCTAGTTTGGATGTTAGTTTGTAGAAAGGACTCAATCTCAGTCATAACAACAACTTGCCAACCATCCAAGTCAAAACATGATTGCACAACATTTGAGACTTCTTGCTGATCAAAAATTTTACCAGTACTTTCTAAATCTAAAAATGGATCATTAATTAACAATTCATTTAACATTTGCAAATCTGAAAATATACATGTATATTTGTTACTTTCTTCAACATCCTAATCAATACAAGAACCATTCACACCAAATTCATCCAAATTTTAATCCATAGCAGCATATGAGTCATCATACTCATCATATTTGACATAATTAGATTTCTCCCAATCATATTCATTTACATTTTGGATATTGTTTGCCTCGGAAGTAGGAAAAAGGAAATCAACATCAGTTTCACACCTTGCATCCATTTGCATGTCTTCGTTATCAAAACAAATATCAACCAGGTACCACAAAGTGGATTCTACATTTGGTGCATACCTTTGAAAATCAACAGCCAATAGTTCTGAAATTTCTTCGCTACTCCAAGAACATTGGACTTCAGTTTCATTGCCTTCAACCTCTCCTTTACTTCTGTAAATATCTTCGCCATTGGGAACAAGGATTGAAGTCTCTTGGCTCACATCATTTTTGGAAAAAGAATCATCATAGCCACTCTCATCTGCATAATAATTATTGTCTTGTTGATCACAAGACTCTTCCCTAAACTGAGAACAGAGGTCTGTCCTGCCATGATGATAATAAAACAAATCTTCAAATCCAACGAAAACATTGGCAACTAGATTTTCATCTATGACATCTTGATATTCATCTACTTCACTATCAGCATCATAGTCAACTTTTTCATCATAACTAGAGCTAGCATCATTAATACTTTCAGATTTACATTCTTCAAACTCATTTATCCATTTTTTAACAAGTTCAATGCCTTCCTCTTTACAATTTGTAGACCAATTTACCGACTTAGGCATATAAAGCTCTAGGAACAAATGAAAATATGTAGACTCTTGGAGTTCAATCCCTTCCAGCAACTTACCATATCCATTGGAAAACTTTTTATAAAATACATGTATGGATTCTTCACTTATTTATCCTACATGTCTTTTCAAAAGCAATATAGCTTGGTCTTGTATTTTTTGGTTAAACAATGCAATATCCTTTTGAATTTCTTCAAGATCTGCTGGCCAAATTTCAGATATAGACAGCATATCCCAATCTATTGGATTTAGAATCTCCATTGCACTATTTATCAACAACACATATTCTCATTCACAAAGATTTATATCCAACCATGCAATCATTTCACATAACATCATACCATACTTCTGAATCTGATGATTGAAAAATGTAAAACTAGAAGTATGACCAAAGACTTCAGATCTATATTCCTTCTTTTAGTGAATTCTTCACTTAGCAAGGAAACAATTTATTTCATAAAACTTTGAGGAATACCTGGGCAAATTATTTTACTGTTCACCTTCTAAATTTCTTTCTGATTTTGTCATTCACCACTAAATCTTTTGAACATCTACTAGATCCTTTCTGCAAGTGTTCCCAATTGATCATCAATTTTCTTTCATCTAATTGCACACTGGTGTAGAGATCTTTCAGATTCGCCACTCACTATTGTGAGAATATATAGAACTTTAATAGAACAATGACAAGTTGGGTTTCAACAAAGATAGTGGACTTTCAACAAGTCAATAGGATTTGACACATTTCTTTACCAAGAAGATATTCAGAATCTCTTTTAACAACACAAACAACCAGGCTAGTAAATATGATCTGAAGGACTTTCAGATTTACAAAGATTTATAACTCTATCCTCAAATCGATATGGTAGATGATTGGATTTATAAACAAACAAGCCATGAGTCTAGCTCAAATTGATAAACCTGAATTATTTACTGCAAATAACTTCAACTTGTACACACAAAAGTAGTGCACTTCTATGAATCCTTACATGCAAGGAAACTCAAGAATGAGCCCTCACAAATCGATCCATAGCTCTCTATGCATGGAGTTGCAAGATTTGTAAAATTACTCTCAGCTAGAGCTATAAACTCATGACCTTGCCAATAAACCATACAATGAGAGATTCACAATGAAAATAAGGGCAAGAATGCCGATATCTCCAATGAGACCAAATGTATGCAATGCAATGCAAATCTATATGACAATGCAAGTTAATCTATTGCATAAAAGGAAATCTAAGCTAATATGCTATGATAATGCAATTAAGAAAGAAAATATGCAACTACAATGAAATGCAATAACAAGTCTTCAAAGCTTGGATGTAGAATGTCTTCAAAGAGCTCCAAATGACCTAGAAAATTTGCAGCATAACATTAGCATCAAAACCTAA
>MU227760.1:2349-13221 GCA_018584345.1 Thuja plicata
TAGAATTGATGCTTTAGCATTATACAATTGGTCCTCTTTCTAAACATGCCCATGATAAAATCTTCATTGTCTGCACACCTAGCTATGGAAGTGGATAAATGATAGGGTTCAAAGTATTTTCCAAACTATGTCCATCCTCCTTTTGTTATGATAAAGTGATGGGCTTTAGTGAGGGTAGGGAAGATTTTTCCCTTCATCTTTCTATTCAAAGCTTCCTCCTACAGCCCACCTAATTGTCTTATGATTTCTACTATCCCAATTTTGAGTGGGATCTTGTAGGGTAGGACATAAGGAACACCTCTAAAACCATAAACCCTAATCACTATGGCAAAATGGTGCAATATCAAATCTTCCCAGTTGTGAGCAATTTTCAACTCAGTGGCATACTCCATAGGCCTTAAAAGCATTAATATTTCATTATGAACCCTTGTATTTTGGTTGCTTAATAATGACTTAAGTCTGGTTGCAAAAACTTTGTCAAAGTATACATAACTTGCATTCTTTCTATCCCAGGACAAGTCTGCACTCCACATCTAAATAGGCAATTCTTCATCATCTTGGAATCTCTCCAATTCCATTTCTTCTTCAAATAAATCTGCATTGTTAGATAAGAACATATGCATCATGAGGGAATACCAACCCATTGGCTTTTGTATATTGACATCTTTGATCCCTGACAAACCATCATGCATCTCCTGACCAATATAGGATACATAATCAAACACTACCGACAAGTGGGGATGCAGAATCTGAACAACCATCAACATTATATGGACTGGCATGGTCGTCTCTTCATTTATCCCCAAAATATTGCATAGGGAACTGTACATTTTGCTGGCCTTGGCAATTAAAAGATCCACTTTGAAAGGTTCAGGGGTTCCTGGTCATATTACAACCAAATTTCCTATCTTATTAGCATACCCCTTCACTACTTCACCTCTGTAATAATCCCTTTGGTTATTGTATATTTCTTTGAAATATTCAAGGTTAATATCATCCATATTCTAGGAAGTGTCAGTCAGCTTGAAAATTCTTCTGATTTCATCTATTTTTATAGTCAGTATTATATTTCCCCAGGTGTGTCTAACAACCCTATACACCTTATCATAAGTGTTTTCTATTAGAATGAGCAAATTAGTGTCCATGAATACACTAGGTGCTATCAAATTTCCAACATCTAGTTCCCAAATATTACAGTCTGGGGTGGGGGCCTTTCTTTGACTATAAGCTGCTTTGAACAGAGTAAGGGCATCTAAACTAGTAGTGTCATCTCTTGCCCACCTTCCTGAATCATATAACCCATCCCCAATTTTGAAGCGGGGATGTTGAGGCACTGCCTTCTTAGCTTGTGCGGCATCCCCTGAGGACAATGGTAACTGCTACAATAAATCCTCCCTAACGTTCCGTTTCTGGTAATCAACCTGTCCTGAAATTTCAACTCTAGGGACCACTCTAAGGGTTTGCTATCAATACTAGAACCAGATTCTGAAACAAGAGCTCTAAAACCTTCTCTGAACTGCAAACTCTATCTCAATTTGAATAGTGATGAATCAGTGAGCTTACCCATTCTACATAGAAGTCGCGTGAAGCTGGTTTTCTTTTAATTTTGTCTTTGCTCAAATGGTTTTGGTGAATCATTGCTATTGCAATCAACTTAATCAATTTACAGCCTCAATCAAATTAGTCTTTCAAATTGAATTCGACTGGAGTTGTCACACATTTTGTAGTTAATTTACCAGCTTCAATTTCATGGCTTAACGACTCTCTGCAACTTGTTTTATCAACTTTGAATTTGAACCGTCGATTCTGGGAATCATCCTTCACATTTGATGGCCATCTTACTTTCTCGCAAACAATTGTTGACTGAGGACATGTGTTTCCATTGGTTATTCTCTTATTCATTAGATGCTGAGCACTTTGGATATAAGCGAACATGCGAGCCGTCAGATGTGAACCAACTTAACTGAAGTTTAAAAATCTTCCAGCTTTGAATGCCTGGGCCCACCAACTGCCAGATGTCATCATCGCTTATTCTCTTATATGTTAGATGTCATGCATCTTGGATATAAGAAAATAAGCCAACAGTTAGATCCTTCCAGGTTCTAACACCTTTCATACTCGTCTACAATTGGACCCACATACTTCCTTGGACAGGTGTCATCACCGCTTATTCGCTTATATGTTAGATGTCATGCACTTTTCCTTTAAGCGAATAAGCAGTCCGTTCGATCTTTTCAAACTTGTGCACTATTTAACAGAATGCATTTTCAATAGCTCGGCCCCACCAAGGACATGCGTCACATCTGCTTGTTCTCTTATACGTTAGATATCGAGCATCTTAGATATAAGCTAATAAGCACGCCGTTCGATCTTTTCAAACTTGCATGATACATAAGGGAATGACGTAAAAGGGACCTACATAGCGGGACTTAGGAATTATTAAAGTGGTTAGGGTGATACAATATTTTGGCAAAAAGTAACCCATTCGACATGGACACATGACTTAGTACAACTTAAGTGACGAAAAAAGTAACGCAAGAATAGAACCGGCCGGGGCACTTAGGGTTTTTAGTCATTTTTGACCATTTTCAATTAGGTTGAGGGTTTGAGCACACTTTGCAGAGGCATAAAAACAATTTGAATACCAATTTCAAAGCCCTTGACACTACTAATGATAGGAGACCTTATCAAAATCAAAAGGCACATTTTAGACAAGAAATAGCACCATCAGGAAGTTTGGTAAGGTAAAATTGGATGAATTTAATAGCATTAAAATCAAGTCACTTGAAAATAGTTTCATGACAAATGATTTTCAAAAATTCAGAAATTTGGGACATTTTGGGTTGGATATTTGGGGTGAGTTTTCATGATTTTCTAATGAAGAGTCCATTGAGTTTGTTTTAAGTCATATCCAAGGAAATTTTGTGATGTTTAAAAAATCATATCATATTACAAAGGAAGTTATATATAGTATTACAGGTCTTTGTAGTGTTAGACCTATTCCAGTGATGAGGTCATGTAGGAAAAAAGAGGTTGATGCCCTAATTGGCATTATGAGAGATCAAAGAGAATTACAAATTGATACTATTTTCGATTGTGTAATAAGGTATGATTCTTATGGTATTACATACAAAATCTATTTCAGAAATGGAGAACGTCCAACTTTGGCTATAACTATATTTACAATACATCAAATGGTGGAAGATGGAAACTTTTTTTATTTATGTAAATTGTTGAGGACACAACTTTAAGATCTAATCTTGCTATGACAAATGATAGTGGATATCCTTTCCTATTTGGTTCCTTGATTATGTTCTTGGTGCTTTATTTCTTGAAATCTCTACCAATGAAAGACATATTGAATGAAGTCAAATTTTCCTATTAGAAAATTTTTTTACCAGTACTTAAGTTTCTTCACAGAGAAAGACACAAAATGTAAAGAATACTTCATGAACCTTGCAAGTATGTGATGTTCTAGTCTAGTACTTGGTAGTCTAATTGTTTTTGGGAAGAGTTCCTCCTCCGAAAAAAAAAGAAAATTAGAAATGGTGGTTTTTAGTTCTCCTATAGAATCAAAGAAGCTGAAGAAAATTGAGGAAAATGAACAGATAATTAAGGTTGATGATTTGTAGTTGATTGATGATAATAAAGAAAAACAATCTTAGAAGAATCTGAGGAGAAATATGCCTTACTAATAGTAATGATGGAAATATGTGGTAGATCACAGAATAGACTAGTATCAACTATAAAGGAGATGAGAAGATTTATTTAAGGTGTGACCAGTATATACAAGTATTTCCTTAAGGGGCCTAATGCTATGCAAAATTATAGAGCTAAATCTGGCTCTATTAAGTCCAAGCTGAATAATTTTGGAAAAATATATGATATTTTTAGTGAAAAAGATAGGTAAGTGCACCAAGATGGTGTGCAAAAAGGGGGATATAAGTGACCACTTTTTTTTTTTGAGAAATTAGGTAAACCTAAACTTGGAAGAGAAATTTGAGAAACATGCACTCAAAATTTGAATATGTGCAAAGAAAAAGAATTGTAGTACTATGAATCTAGATTCTAAAATACTAAAGTTTTTCAAAAATGGCTAAGATAAGAGGGCCAAATTCGTTGTCTACAAATAAAATTTCCTATTTTTTTCAAGAAAACATAATATAGTGTCTAGCATGCACATCAAAAAAGATATAGTTCGATTTAATATTTTGAAAAAGTCTTTGGTAGAAAGATAGTTAAGAGTGAGAGATAGAATATGTCTAGTTTTTATGATTTTTTGTTGAGTGTTATTTTTTAATGATTTTTGAAGTGGGAACATCCTGAAAATTAGGTGTTTGTTTGTGCGCTAACATAACTTACACCAAAATAATTGAAAATGTAATTTTTTTTAAGTGTATAGATAAAGTGTGGAACAATAATACATAATGTTTTTAAAATTTTGTCAAGTATATCAAAATTTTTAATAAAATGATGTATAAGACTGTTAAAGTGCAATTGACAGAACAAAACTGAAGGACAGTCAGAGTATAACCGACAGACAGATACTGAAAGTCAGTTGCAGCCCGCAAAAAGTGGATCTAATTTCCATGTCAAATAAAGAAAGTGTATTCTATTTATAGGATATTTGTTTATTTTAAATCCATTTCTTTAAGGACAAGATACATGAATGTAAGTTCTTTAATCAGTCTAACTGATTTAAAACACATAGACTAGGAGATCTAGGTACAAATTGTAAACCTAATCTTAGAGTTAACATTGTTTTTTTTCTCAAAACTTGATGAAGTCAATCCATCTACAAATAGATGATGAAATCATTCATTATTAATAATGTGAATAGAGAGGAGAAGATGAATGAAGCCAATGAGCACATCTATGGATCAGATTGAGAGTTTCAAGAATAGGAATAGCTAAAGGTGAAGTTGGTTTGCAAGAACCAAGAACAGAGGATACCAAGAATTAGAGGTATTATTAAATCAAAATTAGGTGATACTTTTTTTCATGTAAACTAAATTTGATCTGTATCACAAATAGGAGATTGCATTTACCAGGTCAATTTGTAATTTTCTATCATTCTAACAAGTGGAGCATAGTGTAAAAATCCTTTCAAGGAAGGTGGATTTAATAATCCAACAACAAATCTATTAACTGAGTGCACACTCAATAGTGTTGCTAAAGCTCCTAACATAGTAGACTTTAACAGGTCTCCACTGATACTCTTAATAGAGTAGATCATTAGAAGTGATCAAAATTGTAAGCCTTAACCAACCCCTTCCAATCTGCAGACAGTGAAGATTTTGTGGGTGCCATCCCCACCGTAGTTTTTACTTCCTCACATGAGTTTTCTGTGATATCATATCTTGTGTTATGTGTCAAATTACTTTAATGAATGTTTCTATGAATGTTCACATTTATGTTAATGTTATGAATTGATATAACTCACATCAAGATAGTATAGATCAAATTGAATGGATATACAATAGATTACAAAGGTTAATTGATTAAAAGGATATAAAATTTTTAGAGGTACTGATTCACCCCTCCCCTCTCAGTACATACTTCCCATTAATCCCAACAATTGGTGTCAGAGATAAGTCTCTTCTTGAAAAGCTTAAAGGCTTAAGAGAAAAGATCATACAATGGAGAAGTACAAACTTGATAATAATATTGAGAATAAAAAGCTTGAAATTCAGATGTTCTTTGAACAGTATAAAGAGGCTAGAATCAACATGACACAACTGTTAGATGAAAGAAAGAATATGGCATCTTTCTATAATGAGATAGATTATCATGAGGAAGAGATACCAAATTTCTTTGAGTCTTCAGGATCAACTACAAGCAAAGCATCAGATACATCAGAACAAAGCATCACAAGCCTAACTGAAATCAATCTACATCTGGTGGGACAAGTTAAATCTCTGCAAATTGTTCAAGAGACACAAATGGTAAGGATGATTGATGTCATGAACAATGCTAGAGAGGTTGAGCAAGAAATAACACTAGCTATTGATGATAGAAGAAAGATCACAGAAAAGCTACAGGAAAAAGAGTCTAAAATACAAAGACTTACAGAGCATGATCATGAGATTACAAATCAGATTATTCTTATGAGTCAAGAGGAAAACAGACTAAATGTTGAACTCATTGAAAGAATAGAATCTATCGGTTAACTGAGGGATGAAAATGAAAAGTTAAAACATGAATAAGAATTTAGCAACAACATAATGAAATTATAAAGAAAGCTGAAGAAAGCAATAAAAGAATGGATGATTTTCTTGAAGGACAATGAAGAGTCAACAACAATACCAATCTAGGTTTTACCAAGAATGGAGAATCATCAAATCAAACTGATCCAAAGAATGTTTATACAAATTCAAGACCAAGAAATCTTACATGCAATCACTGTGGAAAGAAAGGCCATACATCAAATGTATGCAAAGGCAAAATGAAAGGTATTCCTAAATCTACACCTTCATTCATAGGATTTTGTTATAAATGTAACAAGAAAGGACATAAATTATATGAATGTAAGTCTGAGATGAAAAAACCAAAGATGGAAGCCTACATGGACAAATATTGTCCTACATGCAAAATGAATGGGCACACAACTCTTAAATGCTAGAAAAAGAAAAGGCAAGCATGGAAGCCTAAAGGTCAAGAAACTCTCTATCAACCAAAGAGAGTTGGTAATCAGGATGTATGGGATTACAATACTAGGAAAAATTGTACAACATGTGGAAGATATGGTTACATTGCTGCAAACTATATGAGACAGTGTACTAGAATGTCTAGAGGCTGGACTAATCCCAGAATGACATGCTTACACTGTCATAATGTTGGTCATCTCAAGAAATATTGCAGAGACTGAATGATAGAGACAAGCACATATCTCAATGGAAACACCATTGAAGACATCTAGAGCGAAAGAGACAAAAGTGGAGAAAAGATTCAAGCAATGATGAAGCTAGACCAAGAAATGCAAATGGTGACACCCCATCCAATGGATTTGGTGACATCACCACCACCACCTAAGTAGAACAAGTAAGTATGGAACTACATTACTCCAAGCTATCTATTTTACATCAGTTCCATAATATGTTGATATAAATGCAAAATTAGCATAAGAAATATGCATCATGGTATCACTTGTTAAAATCTGTGATAATTATGCTTTCGAGCATATATACTGAAACTCATCGGTATACACTCAAAACTGAGATTTCCTACACTTACCAAGAAGTGTCGGTTAAAAGCAAAGTTGCTAGTATTTAAACCGAGCCTCATTGGTAAACAAACAAATAAACAAGTTGTCTGTGACACCGAAACCTATTGGTAAAAGAAAAAGGAATATCGACTTCTCTAAAACATTATGAGTGTCACCGAAGGAAAGTGAAGTCTTCACTGAAAAACTCAGTCTTCATACACCAAGGAGCTGGTAAGAATTTATGACATGCATTTTAGGGAAAGAACTATAAATAGGGCAACGAAACAACTCATTTGTCACAAAAACCAGAGCAGAGTGGCCAAGGCAAATTTTTAGCAGAAAGAAACTAAGTTAAAAAGTGACCACAACTCAACACACATCACTCCAAAGTAGATCAGGAATCATTGCAAGAGAAAATAGTAAGTTCTACAAGACTGACAACTCTATTTTCACGCATTTCACAGGAAGCTCTAAAATTAAAAATGGCCTCGACATCAAGAACCATGAAATCCAAGAACACAGGAAAGATGACTACAAGCTCATCGAGAATTCGGCATGTGAGGAACCTAACTAAAAGATCCATCCTAAGGTTTCCTCACAACCTGATGACGCTGGAGCATTTTCATGCATACCAGCTAGGGTTTTACTCGTGGAAGACATTCGATCTTTCATACACTGCAAGATTGCAGAGATAGGAACTTCAAAAGTTGAAGAAGCTTATAAGAAGCTGAATAATGAAGATGGAACACTAAAAGATGAACACAAGCATATTGAAGTAAAAGGGCTAACCAATGCCCTAATGTTCTCGAAGGTCTTCAAAATCAAATGGATTCAGCTAGTGTTAAGCTGAATGCATAACACAAAGCTATGGCTTGATGAACCGAAGGTGATAACCTGAAATGTCCTCCATGTGGTCACTAGTTACCCCATAACCAAGAAATTAAACGCACTCAAGCATCCACCCAAGGAAGAGACCGAGAAAATGATAGGAGCCAAATGGGATGGTAGAGGACTAAAAGTTACCACAATAACCGATGATGAGATCAAGTTTGGTCCATGTGTTCTAGGCTACAAATTCCTCCATGCAAGCAGATTGAACAACATAGCATCAGGTGCAATGGACACAACCTACAAAATTGTGAAGAAGGGAACATAATTAGACTTATTTAAACTACTCCTAAATCATTTGAAAGATAACTTAAAGACTATCAGGAATGCAAAGTCAAACACATGTAAGTTTGGATCACTCATAATGTGTATCTTCTTTTATTTTCAAGAAAAATTACCATTGGTAGGAGATGTGAAATGGAACAACACCAAATCATTCACCATGCAAATCAGTGAGCACATAGCCACACTGGGAGAAAACTTTGAGACAATCATGGATGAATACTTCAATGTATTCAAAGACCGAATGCAAAAGAGGGTAAGAATCCTCGAGAAACTCATTGAAAAGTATAAGGATGAGATATGCTTCATGGTTGATATAGAAAATACATATATAAAGCCTTCTATAGTGAGGATAGCATGGTTACAACCATTAGAGTATGAGATCAATATTGATCTTGCAACTAAGGAAATTGATGCCTTAATCAATGAACCATTAGATAAGAAACAACCCAAATTTGGAACTGTATCATCTTAAAATGGAAGCACTTCCATGTTAAGAATGTTTAGCCCTCCTTAGGGGATGTTTTTGACCACCATCATAATGTCCCTTCCTTTCTGCATCATCTCCTACTTCTATGCCTATTTAGGACCCTAATTGGGCCTCTCTGAGCACCTTCTATCCCACCTGACACTTTTTCCAAGGGTTCTGACCCCCTATGTCAGGGTCGACCTCGACCCTAACCTAGATTAGGGTCAACCTCAACCTTGACCTAGGTCAAGGTCAACCTCAACCTTGACCTGGGTCACCCTTTCAAATTTGGAAATATGTCGGTTGTCGGAGGTCATCCAAAATTCATTTCCCGCTTCCGCGTCGGTTGTTTTGGGGTTCTGAAGCGGTAAATATTAAATTATATTTAATATAGGTCCTCTTCTAGGGGCATGGCTTTAATGGGATTTTGATTCTCCTATGTCGGCCTCCTTAGAAGATTGTGCCCTAATTTCATATAAAAGGAAGCCTTTCTCTCTCATCTTCTCTATGTCTTCCAAGTGCAAAAAGCTCTAACCAAGATTTTGTTCAAGCATCCATTGTTCTACATGTTTTCAAGATCTCAAGGTGTTCAAGTCTTCCTCTCAAGAATTCAATTCCTCCATTTAAGATCAAGGATTCAAGCTTTCAATCCTTTGAAGGGATTTGGTTCAAGCATTCAAGATTTATCATTCAAGCCCTAGATCTAGCCATCATGATGGCGTGATCTTCCTTCAAGATCCTTTGTTCATCCTCAAGACTCTTTCATCATCTCTTCAAGGTGGATTCCAAGCATATAATAATGGATGTTTATGGTTTCTAAATTCCATTCTTTCATATTCACATACTTTCTTATATTTGAATTACAATTACATATCTATTCAATATCATAGCTTCATTGTTAGATTCAATTCTACTACTTTCTAGCATTCTCATTTCAATTATTGATATCAAGGTTAATTCCTAAATTGGGGTTTGATTGAGTAAAACCCCTCCCCCAAACCAAAAAAACCTCTTTTTCTTGCAGGTACAGGTTCAGGACTGAATATTTGAGACCAGATCTGGATACCCTTTTCGACAAATTTCCGAGATCCTCAAACAAAGTCACTTTCGGATCTATTCAGGTCAGGGTTGACATTATTGGGTTAGGGTTGACATTTGTGGGTTAAGGCTGACCTTTTTTCATAAGATGACATTGGAACGGAAAAAGATTTCTGATTTTTGTTCGTCTCTGCGTTTCCTTTCCAGATCATACTTTAGATTTTCCAAAATCTAAGTACAGACCTCAAAAAATAGCATTTGTTGATCTGCAATATTTCAAGGTTAGTACTTTTCTATCCTTCAATTCAATTCAAATCCTTAATCATTCTAAATCTATCACGTATTTACACCCATTCACACACATTTTAAGAGGGAAACCTAGGATCTCCTTCTTTATTCTTATTTCCAATAGATTGATTCATTTATGCATTGATCCTTTTTGGGTTGATCAATTTGGATCCTTCCTTTGTGCATTTAAGAATAAAAGGGGAATATATTATCTTTCCCTCCACTCTAAGAGTTAAATGTAAGGTGATAAGTGATTTGAGTATAAAAAATAATCTTATTCAATAAACATCATTTTTCTCCTTTACATTTTGGTGAACCCGCGATAGACAACTCTTTCTTTTTTGGTGTTATATTTGCATGCATATAGAAGTAGAATTTATTTTATGCTCTTGCATCTATATTTCAAAATTCATAACAATCACAAAATTTCTTTAAAAAATACAAAAACATTTACATTTTTCATTGTGTTCAACATGTATGATTTTTGTTTTGAATACTTTTATGAG
The DNA here is from genome assembly GCA_018584345.1 of Thuja plicata. Taxonomy (NCBI): domain Eukaryota; kingdom Viridiplantae; phylum Streptophyta; class Pinopsida; order Cupressales; family Cupressaceae; genus Thuja; species Thuja plicata. The sequence continues at coordinate 13,025 of MU227760.1, forward strand.
GCTTTTTTTGCTAAAGAAGATAGATCCCCTAATGGGGTACATGGAAGTGAGAATGAAAATGGTTCAAATACAATCCTCATAGATCCTATTCCTATTTCATCCTCCTCCACAACTTCTCCAATTGACCTCTACCATAGGATGTGTGCATGGTTACCTTCATACTCCTCTATTTACAACATTGATACACCTATAAAGAC
>MU227760.1:20986-49089 GCA_018584345.1 Thuja plicata
TGGTCATTAGATTTGAAAAATCTGAAAAATTGGCAAAGTTGCTCTAAAAGTTGTTATGCAACTTTCAAGCAACTTTCTAAAAAGTTGTCAAACATTGTAATTTCAACTCCCAAATGGATAAATGGTTAAAAAAAGTTATGTAACCATTGGGAGTATCCTATATAAGCCCTTACAGGTGGGTGATAGGATAGACAATGTAATTTGGCTTTTAAAATCAATAAAATAACCACTTTTCTGCATATTTTGAAGGACAACAAGCTTGTATAGACTAGTACGGTCATGGGGAGATGAAAAAGTGATCCCAAAAGTTGTATCTTTTAATCTTCTTCCATTTTATTTTGGTCTCATGCTCTAATCTATCATAGATTGCAAGTTATCGAATTTTTAGTGGGGCTGCCTTGGTTTGAGCCTAAAAATCAGCATTCAACTAGGGCTTGAGTGTTTGGATCGATTCCACCATGGGAAGTTGATGCCCCTTAGTGGAATTCATCCTTATTCCATGTATTTTCATATTATGCAGGTTAAAGGTGTGGAGATGCAGAGAAGTGGCTTTGCCACAAGGCCCTAGGTGTACATCCCATGTGTGCACCAATCTGTGACTTAGGACAGTCACTATAAGTTTTGATTGGGGGTTCCTCAAGACCTAAAATCATATATTCTAAGTTTTTTCACATGCCCACACATGTATCCATGCCCAGATTTTGTTTTTTCATAGGAGAAAGAACACTTGTAGTGTATTTGGGGTCTAATTAGGCCTCTTAGCCCGGTCTAAAAGTTAGGACAGAAAAGACTTCTATTTGTTTTCAATCCTTGGTGCTTGGGCATGTTTAGTAAGGCCATAAAGGGTACTAGAATCCCTAATCCACTTAACACTTTCTTTGGGAAACATTTGACTTATGTCTAAATTTGTGTCTGAAAAAGGCTACAAGCCAAATCCTAGTTTGTGAAGCACCTAAGTGTTATGGGCTGCTTGTGAGTGAAAGAACCATTGGAGTTAAAGAGTTTGGACCTAAATAGTCCATGACAGTGATTGTAGGCCACCCCTGGTCTTTGTATCCATTTCATTGTGTTTGAGTACTTATTGTGTTAAGGAGATCTCTTGTCAACTTGTGTTCCTTGGTGCATAGGACTTTGGCAAACCTAGTGATTGGGTTTCCTTGCATTGTAGGGTTGTGATAACCTTTCTTGAGTCCTTTTATATTACCTGTGATAGGTATTCAGCACTTGTCCCTTTACCTAGGGTGTTGAGGGATTGGATCTCAGCATTTGTCCTCTTGGGTGTTGATCTTTGAAGCTTACCCCTTGCCACTTGACTTGAAGACTTCCGTTGTGCCACTGCTGGATCAGAGACAAACCTAAAGATTTAACTCCTAAGGAAACTAACAAACATGATACTGATGATGTTAAGGTGAATGTGGAGATTTCTAGAGACACATGACAAGCTAAAGCCGATGCCAAGCAACAAAAAGAAGCACAATAGGTCACTTCATCAAGCACAACTAAGAAGGATAGGAAATTGGCAATGGTTTTACATTCTAGTGATTCATAGAAGAAGAAGAAGAATAAATCAAAGAAGAATAAGATGGAAGTCACATTGGATGAACTTATTGAAATACCCAAGTGTGACCCATCTACACTTGACTTTGAAGCATTACAAGAATATGGAGAAATATGTCAAACAAAGGCATTACAGGAGAAGCTGAAGAAACAACACAGGGACTCCATGGTACTGGAGACAATGTTGGTTGTATTCCTTGTTTTGGTCTATTTGCCAAATTTTCATGATCCTCATGCTTTTCTTTCCTAAAGTTAGAAGTCTTTCAGTTCCTTGTAATATCCTTGTTGAAATTTATAGGGTCTTCAAGTCAAAATCCATTTGAAAATACAAAACCTTGAAACCCTAGGTTCTGTTCTAAACCAAAATGAGAAAAAACCCTAAAGTGTTCATCATGTTTCTATTTTGGCATTACCTTTTTGAAATAACTTAAGTCATGTGTTTTAAAAAAATAGTCTCCTTGTCGCGTAATCCTAACAACATATTCCTTTTTGTTTTGAGACCTGGCGATTAACTATTGTCAGGATGTCTCTCATAGAAATAGAATATTCTTTTTATTTTGTGAGACTTGGTGGAGCCCTTCAGTCTGGAAGTCTAAAAATAGAGAAACATGTCAGAAATAAGAAAATGGGCCCACAGATAAGTCACGGGGTTGCGTGAAAAAGCCAGCAGTTAGTAAAGTGTTACGAGACTTGGCGATTGCTTCAATCTTGTGGTCTCCAAATTGACTTGCAGATAAGTAAGTAGCATAAAGTTCATGTCGCGTAGTATCCAAATGTTTTGATAATTAAGTAAATGATGCCGAGACTTCATGACTCACTGCATGTAGTGAGAGATATGAAACAGTCAGGTGGTCGCTAGATTAAGATGCTAAGTCAGTTTTTATGTAGTGTTTCAGAGAAAAGCAATGAAAGCAGACACGTGTCCAAAGGTAAAAGGATTAAAAGGTTTGTCGTGTGGTCTCCCAAAGGAAAAATTCATCTGGCGATTATGAGACTAAGGATATAAAGTTATTTGTTGTCGCGTAGTCTCCAAATTGATATAAAGATTTTAAAAAAATAATTAGTGACTTAGCGGAGCTGTCGGATACAAAGATGAACGGATCAAATGGTGGTCGCATAGTCTCTGAAGGATTTATCAACAAATATTTATACTTAGAGATTAGGCGACTGAGGTAAGTCATAGGGTTTGATAAAGAAAAGTAACATTCAGCAACTTGGAGATAACTGTAAAAGATAAAGGTAACTGTCAGTCGTAGAGTCTCTGAATAAATTGTGAGTTAAGTTTTACATCCAGCGACTTTGATTTCCACAGTCGCATGATCGCCAGAAATAAACCATGATTAGCCAGGAAAATAAAGTAACATAGTCACTTAGTCTCTAGAAGAAGTGAGGGTTATGAAATTGGGTCAGCGACAAGGAGATAATACACAGTTGTGTAGTTGCTCAATATGAATTTTTAGAAAAGGCGACAGCTGCTGACATGACAACATGAATCATTCGGCGTCCAATGAAATCCAGAATATTGATTGATGAATAAAAAGGGTAGCTAAGATGTATGATAGAGAGCCAATAACATTGAGACATGTCATCATCTTTGAATTTTATAAGGTTTTTCTGAAGATACACATATATGAATTTGATTTCCTGTCACACTCATGAACTATGGTTAGGTTTTCAATCAATTTCATAACACGTTGAATTGAATATAGAATTGATGATTTTTCAAATGATGAGCCATGTACGTGAAATAATTATCATAAAAAGTTGACTGAAGGCTCATTTTTAGCTTATCTTGCATTCAGAGTTACAGATCGAAGAAGTGCTAGGTTTTTTGAATTAAGAGAAGAAATTGGCTAAGTTGCAAAGTATTCAGTTGATTGTCAAGTTTCAAATTGCTGGAACTAGTGCATAGAGAAGAGAAGTGAGTCTTGGGAGAATATTTGTTTCAATATCAGTAAAGAAAGGAGGATTGAAACAAACTAAACATGAGTAAAGCAGTCAGTGTAGCTTTTACTAGTGGGAGGAGCGATGAGATAGAGGATGATACCAAAGGAAAAAGGAATTATTTTGATGAATTTTTCAAATTGTTGTCGAGTTATACACAGAACAAAAGGGAAAATGCAAATGTGCTTATTGATGACTACCTCAAGATCAGAGATGCTGACACTCTAGGAACAACAGGTTTTTCTCTTTTTAACTACTTTTATAACAATTTTGATAAGGCCATTCCAGTGTCAAACCCTTGGACCTGTGGTCTGGCTAGGTTAATTGTCCCTGACATCTATATAGATGTAGACTTGTTCTTAGGTCTTGTTAGTCACTATGATGTATTATCCAAGACAATTAAGAAAAATGATGGCACTACCCTGCTTATCCTGAACAGAAACTCATTCATGCAAACTTTTGTCTTATATAGTACCATGTCCACAAAAAATAATCTCACTAAGTAAGAGGAGAGATATAGGTTAAAGCCTGGAATTGCTAGGGGACAATTGCAGAAACAAATGCATAAGGAGGTTAGGAATCATCTTACTCCTATACCTGGGACAACCCCCTATTTCTTCAAGGACCTACATTTCTATATCAAATATATTGCCTATGCCCTATGTAGAGTTTTAGGGAGAGATGGAGGAGCTGAGAAGATTAATGCTGGGATTCTAATGATGGTTCTGGACTTACAAGAGGTGTATTCCAATACTAGTTATGATTATATACAATACATCATTGATGAGATGCATGAAGGTTTTGTAGCAACCCAGAAAAAGATGAAGAATCCCAAGGAGAAAGAACCTAGGTTCTTTCACTATTCCATCCTGATGCACTTGCTTTTACATTTCAACTTTGGCATCATGGATGTGAACAATTTGGATCCTCAAAGGATTTTTAAGGATAAGCCTAATCCCATTCAGTTTTTGGTTAGGGTTTGGAACTATACATCCAAGTATTGTGATTACTGTGCCTTTGAGAATTGGGTTGTATACCCAATAATGCAGAGTATGGGCATCAGCAAGACAAGAATCCCAATCAAGGTGCTCCAATTATTGAGGCCTTGTGATTATGTAAACAAGTGGGAGGGAGATCATAACTGGGGAGACTTCTTTCTGGAAGAAAACTTTACCATGATCAGAGTATATGGATGTGTACATCCACCACATATCTTTCCCTATCATGTGACATCAAGAGTTTCTTCCATGGAGTTCATCTGGAAGCTTTTATTAATAGATAATGAGCATTTTCCACCTCACAGAAAAGGGACCCTAACCCCTAGGCAATTCAGAATTTTAAATTTCACTATTGGCAAAGGTGCCATTGATACAGTCAGCTAGTGGTTGAAGAGTTTCAGAATGGGGGAAGCTTCATATAGATACATTGATCCTGAAGGTTTTATGGTAGGAGTCAGATGGTTGTATACACCCACAATCCCTAATACAAATGTCCATTGTGAGTGTATTGAAGAGGATGCAACAAGAAATCTTCTTGATGAAGATGAAATCAGGACAAGAAGGGAGAGGATCGAGGAATTACTGAAGCTACAAACATAAATAAAGAGAAATGGATTAGATTTTAGTGGCTTCTATCCTGATCTGCCCTACTTTGATAGAATCAAAGCCATGATTGATAATTTCTATGTGCTTTGTAAGCAACTTGACAATGTTCTAGATAAGAGAGGACCCCAGGAGCCTGAACATTTAGAGTCAGAATATGAAAGTGATGGTGATGGTGACTATGCCCATCCACCTCAATATGATCAGCCTCAACAATATGTTGCAAAGGTACCATAGTTGCAGGGAGATGAGGGCCATATCATTGACCTAACAAAGGTTTCCCAGCTAGATGATGTAGAGGAGCCTTTATCCAAAAGGAAAAAGGTGGACATAGGCCAGCCTTCAATTGTTAGGAAAGAAAAGAAAAAGGATAAAGCAAGTGCCTTGGTTCTTAGAAATAGGTTATATGATCATAACCTAAGAAAATTGATCAGGCAAGGGAAGAAGCAACAATTAGATGTAGAGGAAAACACTGAGTTTCCTCTCAAGTCTTGTATTGATGAGAGATTACTACATCAGCAAAAATTCTTAAGTGATGATGGTTTCATCAAGACTGATGAATTTAAAGATTTTTTGAGATGACATAAAAAGGAAGAGATAAGAGCTCAATTGAAATTTGATTGTGAGGAGACAATCGCAAATGAGGCTCTATTAGCCCTACAATCATATGATCCTGACAATGAGGATATCTCACCAGATGAGGCCAGACAAATGGTGATAAACAATGGCATATTGCTTGCTGAGGGTAGGGACTTAGCTTCAGCTTTCATAATTGATAAAATAAGGAAGCAACCAGATTTGAAAATGGCAAGTGAGGTACAAATGGGAGACATGATAAAGGGTTTTGGGTATAGCCCAAAGTCTCAGGCCTTTGCCATGTGGAGCCTTTGCCCAAAAGATCAGAAACCTTAGTTAGTGAACATCCAAGAGAATATGGTGGGTAATCAGATAGTTTGGTCTATGCAGAATACAGGGGATTTAGAGATATCCCAGATTATGACACACTGGGCACACTTAAATGAAGACAAGACTAAGCAACTGTCTGATAAGTGTAGCATTTTGGTAGAATAAATTAGTGCTTTGGAAAAAGACAGAGGAATGTGCCACATCAAGATACACCAACAGGATAAAGAAATTGCTGAGTTGCTAAAGCAACTAGAAGAAAATCCTGAAGTGTTGTATGTACCCTCACAACCACCTTTGCAAATCAAGGAGAAAGCAAAGTCAGAGGAGGTGGTTGAAAAAGATGACATGGGAGAGAAGAAAAATGAGGTAGCCTTGAATGCATTTAGGTACATTTTGCAACATAGAATTTATGTATTGAAGGATAAGATAGATGTCACCCTCAATGCATATAATAAGTTGCCTACCCTACATACAGAGATAACAGGGTACCTTGCTATTTTGAACCCTTATTTTGTTAATTGGTCTCCTAGGATGCAACTATTTGATAAGCTTGCCTTTTTGCAGCCCTTGAAATAGGATTTACCTGAGGTGGTGACAGAGGTAGGGGATGGAATTAAAAGGGTAAATATGGCCTTGTCATTCTTTAAGGGAAAGTTGAATCAAGTAGAGGTTAAATTGAGAATGCTTTCTTCAGATTTCAACAGGTTTGTTCCTTCCCAGAGAGGAGAAGATGATCAGATAAAGGCTTTGGAGGTTTGAAAGAATGAGTTTGATAGTAAGATACCTAATAATGAGGCATTCATGATAGGATCTGATTTAGATATTGAAGGCTTTAATAATATTTTTGATGAGGCCTTCACAGTTGAAACTGACATCAATAAATTTTTGGTGGATGTTAAGAGAATTACTGATGTCAGGTGGGAAAGGCAAAAGGAACAAGTACAAAGCACTCAGGACTTCAAATGGTTGACTAAAGATGAGGTGACAGCATGGGACCTGATGACTCAGCCCAAGAAGAAGAAGCCTGAAATTGAGGAGGAAATTCTTTATGAAGAGTAGAGGAGAACACCTAGTGCCTGATCATTGAGCATAGAGAGGTTACCTATTTATGGAGATAAGTGTAGGTTAGCTTGTAATGGAAGTAACTTAGTCTTTCTGCAAATACCAGAAGCTATCCTAAATAATATCAGATAAAGGCGCCAGATTCCAGATAGGACAGAGAATATCAGATCTACATCCTCTATTTTTGTCCTCCCACCGCTTCTTCATTTTGTTCTTTTGTCTTTTCTATAATTTTTAGGGTTAGGTTCCTTAAACCATCCGAAGCTTGTTGCATCCTAAAATAAAGGATTCCAAGATGGTTAAGGGCCTATATATAGAATCAAAGTTGTAATTGTAAAAGGAGATGAAATATATAGAAAATCAACTTTTCTAGACTTCTGTCTGTGTTTTTTCAAGCTTTCAAGCTTTTTATGTACTAAAGAAATATCATATCAATAAAATACAGTGAAATTTTAATCTATCTTTATTGTTGTCTCTTTAATGGTTGTGTATGCTCTTTTATGTTTGAATTTGTAAGGCAATTTCAAGAATTTTAGCTATAAGGTAGTTATCTAATCACTTGCAAGTTTCTTTCAAGGAAAGAACTAAGTTTTGTAAGTGGTTTCAGGGAGCATAACAATAGTTAAGGATTTGATACAATATCATAGAGATGACAAGATAATTTGTAAGGTATTTTATCTAAATTGTATGTAAGTTGTAAGACACCTTACAGTATTTTTTTTTTATGTATTTCTGTGAACTTTAAGTTATTGACTCTATAGCCCAAAGGACAGACACTGGTCTAGGAAGTGATTTGATTATCAGTCATTATCCAAAAATTCAAATTCTATTCAAACCAATCATTTTAAAGTATTTTGTATAGAATCAATTGTATTCCTAAGGGTTATAGTTGAAGTTTGATGATTTCTTAAAGATAAAATCAAATAGGTTATTCCTCCTAGATTGATAAGAGTTATAAAAGGAAAGAAGTATGTATTTCTTGATCATATTGCTGTCTGCCATCATTAAGATACTAATTTGGATTGCCAAGCTTATCCTCAGAATAATCATAGTTTTCTGTATTGTTATATACATGTCTATCTAAAATAGAGCATTCAACATATAAGGTTCAATCCACTCTAAAGATACTGTTAAGACAGTAATCAGTCATAGGTAAAACCTGCCTGAGTCAGTGGATCTAAAAAAAGAAGGAGGTGGTAATAGGTATCCCCAGTGTTATCAAGAACCTCATAAATTAGTTTTTTTCCCTTTCTTGAGTCATATTGTCAAAAGACATCAAGAGGTCATAGAGTTATTTAAGATTTCAACTATCTTTCAGAGGCCCAACAAGAAAACACACTAACAAATTGGCGACTCTGCTGGGGATTAGAGATAATAAATTCTGGCTGAGAAGTTTCAGAATATCTCTAGTCCAAGTAGTCAAAAGTCTTTGGTGTTTCAAAGATTAAAATTTTACAAATCATACCAGTGGTTTTTGTCAGATTTCTCATTTGATAAGTATTCATTTATCCCAAGTTATTGGGTGGCGACTCTAAAGGAAAATATCTAAGATTAGTGCAAATTGAGTTTATATCTTTCAAATAATGAATACTAGGTCAAGGGTGAGAACAAATCCTGAGAAAGTATTATATGGTGGACTTCCATCATCCTTAAGGATGGAGATGTCTTGGAGGAAAAAGAAAAATCTAATTAGCATGGATGAGACCCCTCCAAGAGGTAAAGGGAGCAATCTTAGGAGAGAAATAAATGTAAGTCAGCAGTCTCATGATAGAAATACTTCAGATTATGAAGAAGCGGATGAAAGGGAATTGGAAACACCCACAGTCACCTCTACTTCAAGTGAAAGAGAAGAGACTAGTACTTCTAATTCAGATTTAGAAGATGCTCCTTCTGATATGTTGGAAAAAGAAGAGAAGTTAATTTTGAAATAGCTAGCCCTGGTCCAACAAATGAAGAAAGAAAGAGAAATGAGAAAGAAAAAGAGTGACCCTAAGAATGTTGATAAGAACAGAAGAAAGCCTTCAAAGTATCAAAGTATAAAAGATACAGAGAAGAATCAGAGGGACCAAGAAATATCAGTCACTCATAAGGGTCCTATTTCACAAAAGGATAAAGGAAAGCAAAAGATGAGTGAAAGTAGGAATCAAGACCCTAAGTTTCAAAAGCCTTTAACTGAGAAAATGTCCAAGTTGGACATTGATTTGGAAAAATTAAGAGCTGAAAAAGAAACTATGGAAAAAATATTAGAGAAGGCTCAAATGGAGGCTTCCACTGTTGAAATGAAGAAAAAGATAGATTTTTTATAGTCATCAAAATATGCTTATGCTGGCCCGGAGAATGTTACTATTTCTAAAACAAGGGCCACTACTACTAGGGAGGATGATAGCTTTCAAAGGAAACCATTGCACACTGAAAGGTACAAACAATTTAATTTTGTTGGTATACCTAGATATCCTAATGCTTTTCCTAAAGATGTGGGTGATATAGGAGAAAAAATCCCTAAGTTTGTAGGTAATAATGTTATATCTTGTGAAACACATCTTAGAAAATTCATTGATTTTGTTGATGATCTGAATATCACTCATGAGGATGTATTGATGAAATTGTTTGTTCAGTCCTTAGTTGAAGATGCAAGAGAGTGGTTTAGAAGCCTATCTAATGGATCTGTTGTCCCGATGGATGAGTTGATCGAATTGTTTAAAGGTCAATATGGAGACAAGACAAATAAAGGCTTTTTATTGAATGAGTTCAATAATATTAAAAAGAACTATAATGAGGAAGTCACAAAGTTTAATACAAGATTTTAGAGAGCTATGCACAAATTATTTCAGAAGATAAGGCTGGATGAAGAGGTATGTTTAGCAACTTATTTGAACGCCTTTGATTCTAAAATGGGATATGCTCTTAGAGATAAGAATCCTAGAACTCTTACTGATGCTTATAAAATAGCAGTTAATATTGAAATGAATAGAAGAGTATCTAGTAAATTGAATAGGAGGGATGACTCAAGGTTTAGTAGGAGCAATTTGAAAGAACCAGAGTATAAAGAATATAAAGCTCCCAGAACAATAAACCCTCTTATAATGCTACCTACAATCCTCAGAATAGGATGCAAAACCATCCTTATGGGACTCAGTTCAAGGATGGAAATCCTGTTACTATACTTAGAAAAGATAAAACAAACAACAGAACTTCAGACCCTCTTCATAAAAATTGTGTTCATTTTTGCAATGGTGATACTTGGTGAGAAGCATGTGAGGCCCCTCATAACCCTAATTTTTGTATTGTTTCTCTAGACTTAAGAGTAAGTGAAGAACAGGGGAATGATGATGGTGAACAATGTGATCATAGTACGAATAATACTTATTCATGCCATGATATAGATTCAGACAATGAAGAGGAAAATCATGATTATTACATTTCACAAAGAAGGATGGAGAATCATCATCAACAGGTCTTATCTGATAGTGAAACTGAGGAAACTGATGATGACATAAGATGTTATGCAAAAGACAATTAAGATGTTCCACTCATCAGGAAAGCTTCAGATGAAGAGAAGGCTAGAATCACTACAAAGTTAGTGAATAAGGCTAGAAGTAATTACCACTTGAGGAACAGGGTGGTAGGTGGTGCTGGTAGCCAACCCTCAGGTTTATTTATAAAGGAAAATAAAATAGACACTAAATATGTGCAGAAAAAAGATGGACCTAGTGAAAATATAAATAAACATAAGGTCAAGATTATTACAAAATCCATAGAGCCAAATATTGTACAAGAGGAAGATGTGAAAAGACAAGAAAAAATTGTTCCTGTTCAAAAGATAGAAAATAAAAAGTTGAAAGAGTCAGCTCTAAAAGAAAACAATGAAGAAAATGGTGTCACTTTTGACAAATCAAAGTTTTCATATATAAGATACACTCCAGTAGATATGGTTCAATGTTTGTCCTAGATGACAGTTAAGGTTCCATTTCTGGAAATGATGAGAATTAAAGAACATAAGGAAAAAGTAATGTCATTATTAAATAGTGTACCCACAATAAAGGTTCAGAGTCTAGTAGATGTTTCCAAGAGGCCAACTACCAAGGGAAATGAAGTAGAGGTGTTGACATCTGAAATACCTCAAATATTCTTGAATGCAACTTCTTCCCCAAAAGTTGCTGACCCATTGTTTCTTTCATTGATAATTAATGATAAAATGCTCAAGAATTGCATGATTGATTTAGGAGCCTCTAATACAGTTATGCCAGTTGAAATCATGAAGGCAATGGGGTTACAAGTTGATACACCTTATGGGAGATGCAGAGCTATGGACTCTAGAGAGATCCCTGTGATTGGTACCATTGAGGCTATGCCTTATAGACTAGCAGTATGCCCTGATGTAGTAATGACTATGAATGTTCTTATGGTTGACATACCACCTCATTATGGCATGTTGCTATCAAGAAAATGGAGTGCTTCAATGGGAGGTAGTATACAAAATGATTTATCATATGCTACTTTCAACATTGCTAGAGAAAATGTTAAAGTCTTCAGGGAGAGTAGAACTCCCCACATGATAGAAAAATTTGAAGACACTAATGTTAGTTGTTGCATTAAAATAGACATGGAAAATTTTAGGATGCAAAGAAGTGAACTTCATTATCAAGATCAAAAGGCTGACCCTTTGAACATAGATTTAATCATGCAGGAAGATGGATTGTGGAAGATGTACTTTGATGGTGCTTTCTCTAAAGAAGGATCAGGGGCAGGAGTATTGTTGATATCTCCATCAGGTACAAATTTTAAGTACTCATTTCTATTAGCCTTCCAATTTACAAACAATACTGCAGAGTATGAGGCTTTATTCTTAGGACTTGAAATTGCTATCAAACATGGTATAAAATGTTTAAAGGTTTATGGTGATTCTAAGTTAGTGGCAGCACAAGTCAGATCCAAATATGTTGTAAAAAATGATAGATTGAAAATGTACAAGTATGCTATTTGGTATCAACTTGAAATGTTTGATGCCTTTGATATAAGCTGGTTAGAAAGGTCAAAAAATATTATGGTTGATTTTCTAGCAAATGTTGCTTTGAAAAATGATGATTTGACCTTACATGGGGTGTCAATACTAGAAGTCAAAACAAGACCAGTTGTTCTAGAAAACATATACAACTGGCAAGTGTTCTAGGATGATCAAGATATTTTGAGGTTCATACAATGTTTAGACAATTATGAGAACTAGACTATAGATTGTAGTTCCTTACTAGAACATGATGATGGAAAAGACTACATATGTGGAAATGAAGTTGTCCAATTAATTTCTAATCAGATTCTTAGGGGTCTGGTGGAGCTTGAAGCATTGTTTATAAGTCAGAAAAATGATTCATCAAAGTTAGACAATGCCAATATTGAGGATTTAGAAGAAATAAACTTAGGATCTGAACGTAGTCCTCAAATAGTTTATATTGGAAAAGGGTTAGATTCTCACATAAGAATAAATCTGATCAAGTTACTGAGAAAATACAAACATGTCTTTTCTTGGTCATATGAGGACTTGAAAGCATATAGAGAAGACCTTTTTCAACATGAAATCCAATTGAAATTAGATGTGAAGCCATTTAGGCAAAAAAAAGGCCTATTAACCCCTTGTTGGCTCCCAAGATGCAGCAAGAGTTGATGAAACTCAAGGATGATGGGATAATCCAGCCCATCATACATTCAACTTGGGTATCAAATTTGGTGCCAGTTAGAAAAAAGAATGGTGATATAAGACTATGTGTGGATTTTAGGAATCTAAATATTGCTTCATTGAAAGATAACTATTCATTACCCGATATAGAAGAAATGTTACACAAGGTGACTGGTTGTGAGTTGTTGTTTATGATGGATGGTTTCTCAGGTTATAACCAGGTCTTAGTTAAAGGGACAGAGTAGTATAAAACTACATTTACTACTCCACGGGGAACCTATGTGTATATCAGAATGCCTTTTGGATTAATAAATGTAGGGGTGACTTTTCAGAGGGCTATGGATGTTGCTTTCAATGAATTCATTGATCTATTCATGGTTATTTATCAAGATGACTTAACTGCATATTCCAAAAGGGCTATTGATCATTTTGATCATTTGGGTAAGATTTTTAACAAAGCATTGGAATATGGTGTCTAATTAAATCCTAAGAAGTGTCATTTTACAGTCAAAGAGGTGAAGTTGCTTGGAAATATAGTGTCTAGGGAGGGGGTAATAATAGACCCAGAGAGAGTAGAAGCAATTCAAAAGGTGATTGCTCTGAAGATCCTAAAAGGTGTGCAATATTTCTTAGGAAAGATCAACTTTGTCAGAAGATTTATAGTAAATTTTCCATAAATTGTTAAACCCATTGTCAAATTATTAAAGAAGGATGCCAAGTTTGTTTGGAATGAAGAAGCTTAATAGGAATTTGAAAAATAAGAAAGCAGTACAAGAGGCTCCAGTTTTGAAATCTCCTAATTATACTAAGCCTTTCTCTTTGTTTTCATTTGCATCATTCTATACAATTGCTGCTATTTTGCTTCAAAAGGATGAACAAGGATTTGAACATCCAATAGCTTTTTACAGTAAGTCCTTGTAGGCTGCAAAGCTTAACTATGAAATAATGGAAAAGTAGGCTTATGCATTGGTAAAGGCTATGAAATCTTTCAGGCCCTACTTGGTTTGTGCTAAGGTATAGGCCTATGTTCCTCATGCAGCAGTAAAGGATATCCTCACATAGTCAGAAGTAATCGGTAAGAGGTGTAAGTGGATTACAAGGATTCAGGAATTCAACCTTGAGATCAATATCACCAAGTTACTAAGAGGAAAAGGCTTGGAAAAGCTCATGACAGAAGAGAACCTAGATTTAGTACAGCTAAATCAGACAAAAATACATGACCAAGCCATTACTAGCATAGAAAGGAAACCATACTATACTGATATTGTATTATATCTCAAAAATGCTAAGTGTCCTCATCATTTATCTGAAAATCAAAAAAGAAGTCTGAAACTACAAACTCAAAGCTACACTCTGATCCAAAGTGATTTGTTTTGGAAAGACAAGATGGTGTACTATTATTATGCCTTGACAGATACCAAGCTGAGAAAGTTTTGACTGAAATGCATGAAGGAGAATGTGGAGGTCATTTTTCTGCTAAAACTACCACCCATAAGATTTTAAGGGCACAATATTATTGGCCTAATTTATTCAAAGATACTTATATACATGTTAGGAAGTGTGAACCATGTCAAAGATTTTCCAATAAACTAAAATTTTCAGGTGCTCTGTTACTAAACCCAATGAGTACTGAAGCTCCTTTTGCTATGTGGGGGATTGACTTTATTGGTGAATTTTAGGACAAGTCTAGTGGAGGACATATTTGGATATTGGTTTCCATATATAACTTTACAAAGTGGATTGAAGCTATCCCTACAAGGAAAGAAACAAGTAAGGTGGTTACTGAGTTTCTCATGGAGAATATTAAACCCATATTCGGTGTGCCTAGTAAATTAGTGATGGACAATGCCAAGAGCTTTAGATCAGAAGAAATGACAACTTTCTGTGAAAGGTATGGGATTACAATATCATAATCATCCCCATATCACCCATAGGCTAATGGACAAGCTGAGTCTAGCAATAAGAGTATGTTGAAGATATTGAAAAGGACTCTAGAACAAAATAAGATAACATGGCACACAAAGTTGAAATTAGCTCTTTGGGAAGATAAAATAACACTCAATAAGGAAACTGGTAAATCTCCTTTTGAGTTAGTGTATGGATTGCAAGCAAGGTTGAAAATTAACAATCTTTTACCAATATGCCAATTTATACAACAAGAACATTTAGATGTCTCTGACAATATGCAAGATAGAATGATACAGTTGATTGAATTGGATGAAGCAAGGAGAAATAGTCAAAAGGATAACATAAAATTATAGCAGAAGATGAAGTACCTATTTGACAAAAGTGCTACTAAGAGAAAATTCCAAGCTGGTGACCTAGTTCTCCAATGGAATGCAAGAGTAGAAGACAAAGGTAAGCACAAGAAGTTTGAGTCTTTGTGGCTAGGACCTTTTATTATTTCAAATTTTTTTGGCAAAGATTCTTATTTATTGAAAAATATGGAGGAAGAAGGTTTTGAGTTGCCTATGCATGGGCAATTCTTGAAGCCTTTCTTTAATTGAAGATCAAAGTAATGCACAAGTAAATATGTATCATATTCTACATATTTCCCCTTCTATTTTAGGTTAGTAGGTCTCTGCTCCATTTTTTGAGAGGTCTGCAACCAGAGATTCTGTGGTTCCTGGCCATAAACTATGTTTAGTCAATCCTCAGGTAGAGCCACTATTGGTTGTATTCCTTGTTCTGGTCTGTTTGCCAAATTTTCATGATCCTCATGCTTTTCTTTCCTAAATTCAGAAGTCTTTCGGTTCCTTGTAATATCCTTGTTGAAATTTATAGGGTCTTCAGGTCAAAATCCATGTGAAAATACAAAACCTCAAAACCCTAGGTTCTGTTCTAAACCAAAATGAGAAAAAACCCTAAAGTGTTCATCATGTTTCTATTTTGGCATTACCTTTTTGAAATAACTTAAGTCATGTGTTTTAAAACCATAGTCACCTTGTCGCATAATCCTAATAGCATATTCCTTTTTGTTTCAAGACCTGGCGATTAACTATTGTCGGGATGTGTCTCATAGAAATAGAATATTCTTTTTATTTTGTGAGACTTGGCAGAGCCCTTCAGTCGCAAAGTCTCCAAATAGAGAAAAATGTCAGCAATAAGCAAATGGGCCCACAGATAAGTCGTAGGGTCGCGTGAAAAAGCCAATAGTTAGTAAAGTGTTACGAGACTTGGCGATTGCTTCAGTCGCGTGGTCTCTGAATTGACTTGCAGATAAGTAAGTAGCATAAAGTTCATGTTGCGTAGTCTCCAAATGTTTTTATATTTAAGTAAATGATGCCGAGACTTTGCGACTAACCGCATGCAGTCAGAGATATGACACAGTCGGGTGGTCGCTAGATTTAGATTCTAAGTCAATTTTTATGCAACATTTCAGAGACAAGCAATGGAAGGAGACACGTGTCCAAAGGTTAAAGGACTAAGAGGTTTTTCGTGTGGTCTCCCAAAGGAAAAATTCATCTGGAGAATATGAGACTAAGGATATAAAGTGCTTTGTTGTCGCGTAGTCTCTGAATTGATATAAAGATTTTAAAAAAATAATCAGCAACTTAGCGGAGCCATCAGATGCAAAGATGAATAGATCAAACAGTGGTCACATAGTCTCTGATCAAAAAGGCTTAAAGGTAAAAGTGTTTGCGACTTGGGGATAGCTATTTGTTGTGTAGTCTCTAAATTAAAACCAAAAGCCAATGTTTGTCATGTAGTCTCTCAAGGATTTGTCAACAAACATTTATACTCAGCGATTAGGTGACTAAGGTAAGTCACGGGGTCTCATAAAGAAAAGTAAGATTCAGTGACTTGGAGATAACTGTAAAAGATAAAGGTAACTGTCAGTCATGGAGTCTCTGAATAAATTGTGAGTTAAGTTTTACATCCAGCAACTTTGATTTCCACAGTCGCGTGATTGCCAGAAATAAACCATGATTAGCCAGGAAAAGAAAGTAACATAGTCACTTAGTCTCTAGAAGAATTGAGGGTTATGAAGTTGGGTCAGTGACAAGGAGATAATACACAGTCGTGTAGTCACTCAATATGAATTTTTAGAAAAGGCAACAATTGCTGACATGACAACATGAATCATTCGATGTCCAATGAAAATCAAGAATATTGATTGATGAATAAAAAAGGTAGCTGATATGTATGACAAAGAGCCAATAACATCAAGAAATGTCATCATCTTTGAATTTTATAAGGTTTTTCTGAAGATACACATATATGAATTTGATTTCCTGTCACACTCATGAACTACGACTAGGTTTTCAATCAATTTCATAGCACGCTGAATTGAATACAAAATTGATGATTTTTAAAATGACGAGCCATGTACTTGAAATAATTACCATAAAAAGTTGATTGAAGTCTCATTTTTAGCTTATCTTGCATTCAGAGTTATAGAGCAAAGAAGTGTTAGGTTTTCTGAATTAAGAGAAGAAATTGGCTAAGTTGCAGAGTATTCAGTTGATTGTCAAGTTTCGAATTGCTGGAACCAGTGCACAGAGTAGAGAAGTGAGTCTTGGGAGAAGATTTGTTTCAATATCAGTAAAGAAAGGAGGATTGAAACAAAATAAACATGAGTAAAGCAGTCAATGTAGCTTCTACCAGTGGGAGGAGCGACAAGATAGAGGATGGTACCAAAGGAAAAAGGAATTATTCTGATGAATTCCTCAAATTGCTGATGAAAAAGGAATTATGTTGATGAATTCTAGCCAAATTGTTCCTTCCCTTAGAGGAGAAGATGATCAGATAAAGGCTTTGGAGGTTTGGAAGAATGAGTTTGATAGTAAGATGCCTAATAATGAGGCATTCATGTTAGGATCTGGTTTAGATATTGAAGGCTTTAATAAGATTTTGGATGACGCCTTCAGAGCTGAAACTGACATCAATAAATTTTTGGTGGATGTTAATAGAATTATTGATGTCAGGTGGAAAAGGAAAAAGGCACAAGTACAAAGCGCTCAGAACTTCAAATGGCCGACTAAAGATGAGGTGACAACATGGGACCTGATGACTCATCCCAAGAAGAAGCCTGAAATTGAGGAGGAAATTCTTGATAAAGAGTAGAGGAGAACACCTGGCGCCTGATCATTGAGCACAAGGAGGTTAGCTATCTATGGAGATAAGTGTAGGTTATCTTGTAATGGCAGTCACTTATTCTTGCTAAAAATACCAGAAGCTATCCTGAATACTGTCAAAAAAAGGCACCAGATTCCAGATAGGACAAAGAATATCAGATCTGCATCCTCTATTTTTGTCCTCCCACTGCTTCTTCATTCTATTATTTTGTCTTATTTGTACTTTTTAGGGTTAGGTTCCTTAAACCATCCAAAGCTTGTTGAATCCTAAAATAAAGGATTCCAAGATGGTTAAGGGCCTATATATAGAATCAAAGTTGTAATTGTAAAAGGAGATGAAATATGTAGAAAATCAACTTTTCTAGACTTTTGTCTGTGTTTTTTCAAGCTTTCAAGCTTTTTATGTACTAAAGCAGGATCATATCAATAAAATACAGTGCAATTTTACTCTATCTTTATTTTTGTCTCTTTAATGGTTGTGTATGCTCTTTTATGTTTGAATTTTTAAGGCAATTTCAAGCATTTTAGCTATAAGGTAGTTATCTAATCACTTGCAAGTTTATTTCAAGGAAAGAACTAAGTTTTGTAAGTGGTTTTAGGGAGCATAAAAATAGTTAAGGATTTAATACAATATCATAGAGATGACAGGATAATTTGTAAGGCATTTTATACAAATTAGATATGTATATGGTATATTAAATACAATTTAGATATATATTTAAATGACTAAGGATTATATATATGGTATGTATATCAAAAAAGGGGGAATATGATATGTATATGGTATATTTACATGGGGAAAATGAATATGAGTACTATACTATACAATAGGGGAAAATGATATATATTCAGATGAACAAAGATATCATATGAACAGTTATACCAACATATACATAGGGGGGAGTCATTAAATGACTAAGGATTATATATGTTGTATATACTTAACATTTTGTTAGTATTTTGCACATATCAGTTTTGGATACTAATGTCAAAGGGGGAGATTGATGACATTAATTTTCCATTAGTATGCAAAAAAAACTTTTGGTAAGCATACACTGAAAGACAGGACAAGAGCAAACTGAAGATCAAATATTAAGAGATCACCGAAGATGACTAAGTGTAAAGAGAACTGACGACACAACTTAGTGTGTAAACCAAAATTACAAAGATAGAAAGATAAAGTGGAACCCAAAATGAAAGATATAGTGTAGACCGACAAGACATTTAAATTACAATAAATAAATAAAAAACTAAAGGACAGTCATCGCATAACCGACAGACAAAAACCAAAAGTCAGTTGCAACCTGCAAAAAGTGGATCTGACTTCCATGTTAGATAAAGAAAGTGTATTCTATTTATAGGATATTTATTTGCTTTAAATCCATTTCTTTAGGGACAACATACATGAATGTAAGTTCTTTAATCAATCTAACTTATTTAAAACACATAGACTAGGAGATCTAAGTACAAGTTGTAAACCTGATCTTAGAGTTAACATTGTTTTTCTCGAAACTTGATGAAGTTAATCCATCTATAAATAGATGATGAAATAATTCATTATTAATAATGTGAATAGAGAGGAGAAGATCAATTAAGCCAATGAGCACATCTATGGATCAGATTGAGAGTTTCAAGAACATGAACAACAAAAGGTGAATTTGGTTAGAAAAAACCAAGAACAAAGGATACTGAGAATCAGAGATATTATTCAATCACAATTAGGTGATAATACATTTCATGTAAACTAAATTGGATCTGTATCAATAGTAGGATATTGCATTTACCAAGTCAATTTGTAATTTTCTATCATTTTAACAAGTGGAGTAAAGTGTAAAAATACTTTCAAGGATGATGGATTTAACAGTCCAACAACAAATCTCTTAACCGAGTGCACACTCAAAAGTGTTGCTAAAGCTCCTAACGTAGTAGAATTTATTAGGTCTCCACTGATACTCTTAATAGGGAAGGTCATCAGAAGTGATCAAAATTATAATCCTTAACCGACCCCTTCCAATTTGCAGATAGTGAAGATTTTGTGGGTGTCATCTCCATCGCAATTTTTACTTCCTCACAAGAGTTTTCTGCGATATCATATCTTGTGCTATGTGTCAAATTACTTTCATGAATGTTTCTATGAATGTTCACATGTATGTTAATTTTATGAAATGATATAACTCACATCAAGATAGTATAGATCAGATTGAATGGATATACTATTGATTACAAAGGTTAATTGACTAAAAGGATATAAAAGTTTTAGAGGTATTGATTCAATCCTTCCCTCTCATTACATACATCCCACTTATCCCAACACCCATGTCCAGCTGACCATAGCTAACCATAGGATTTACAACTCATTCTAGGTCACTAGGCCTTACAAAATAGGACTTATTACAATACTAGGATCTCTTGATCCCCATAGGCGCTTGGCCAAAAAAACACATGTTTAATCATTCATGGAGGTCCTCCTACAAATTTTTTTGTGTTGTTGGAGCTTTTTCAACCTAGCTTTGATTTTTTGGCTCTAACAAGAGCTTACAAATGTCATTTTTTGACTTCCTTATATAGTTAGAAAGCTCTTTCCAAGACAGACATTTTGAAGAGGTTTTATTTTTAGATATTTTTTTATTTCACTAGCTTTTTTTCCAGTCAAAGAGAAACCTTGTTTTCAGTGCTTCCAGGTCTCTTGAATGAGTATACAAAATCCATTTTTTTCTCACAAATAGGCGTCAAAAATCTCTTGACGAGCTCTCTTCAAATCTGAGATTCTTTTTCTAGATAAATTATTTAGATATTTTCCCATTTATTTTAAAGAATTTATAACAGTACTGTCTCTCCTTATACAATGGAAGATTCAACATCAGTTGAGATTCTCACTCCTCACAATTTCCAAGTATGGAAATCCTGTATGACTTGGCTTCTCCGGTCATGAGGGTTATGGTCTTGTTTAGACACCATTCAGCCAGTCTTAAATCATCCTTTCGAGGTCATGCAACACATGAATACGATGGATGAGGCCATGGGTGTGCTTTCTCTATATGTTTCAAATAGTGCGCTCTTCCATCTTGATGGGTGTGATACCCCTCTTGATATATGGAAGAAATTTCAGACTCTCTTTGGAACAATCAATGAGTTTAGGGCACTTTAGATTGAGGCATGAATGACAGCTTTGGGTCCTGAGACATTTTCTTCTATTCAAGATTTCTTGACAAAATTCAAATCTATCAGATCTATCTTGTAGGGGTGTGGGAAGAATAATACAGATACAGAGTGCATTTACCTAATTATTTCTAAGCTTCACGGTCCTTTTTAGATATTCTCTTCTACCTTCCATTCTACCATGGATGCTTTTGGTCCGTGATTCAACATGCCTACATTTAATGTGTTTTTTGATCATTTGACTCGTGAGTAGGAAAATCTATATCAACTTGATTCTCTCATAGGATTAGATAACCATGCATTTGTAGCTCACCCATCTTCAGTGAAGCCAGACCAGAAATAGATATTACCAACCACAGAGTCTAGGAAGGATTCTACTTCTCACCACTCCTTTGGCCGGCCTCCTCTTAAGTGGGGGAAATCAAAGGTAAAAAGAAATTAGTGTGCTTATTCTAAGAATCCCAATCATGATGTGTCTCATTATTATGAGAAGAAGATATATAGATATGCAAAACAAATTTCTGATTTGCAGGCTCTTCTTCAGAAGAGCAACATTGATATTCCTTCTTCTCCTTCTCACAGATCTTCTTTTTCATCATCATTCCAAACGGATGGATGAGACAATGGAAAGGGTCATGAATTATGTGTAGCCGCTATTCCACACTCTTCTAGATGACTATAGGATTCATGTCCTTCACACCATATGGCATATTCTTGGGATTTATTCTCATCTTTTGAGGCTTCTCCTACCCCACACATTTTCATGGGGAATAACATTGTTATGACTATATGTGGGAAAGGTTCTATTGGAATTGATGATTGCGCATTCCATGATGTAATATATATTCCATATTTGTCCTCTAACCTTCTCTCTATCTATTAGATTACTCACAGTGGAACAGGGAAGACAGTTGAGTTTATTCCAGATTCAGTACACATCAGAGACAGTGAGACATGAAATATTTTTTCAATAGGGACAGTTGATCATTTTTCCCGCTTTCACTCCTCTCATTTTGGTACACCATCTCCACTATCAGAGAATAGCTCTCTTTTTTTATGAGATCCTATTGAGATGAAGTCATGTCACTTGAACTTATGTGTTGTTCCTGAGACCAGTGTTGCGAATTTTACACCTCCACCTCCTATTGATTTTACATCTATTTAGCATGATTCCTCTTTAGCATTACCTGAAATCATTTCTCCATGCATCGAGCCACCTAGTCCAGTTTTTGAGGACATATTAGAGGAAATTAGTCTCCTCTTAGATGATAGAATCAACAAATCTATTGGCCCACCTTCATTGGAGGTTCCATTACAAGATTCTCATACATTCTCTTTTGAGCATCAGCTAGGCCTTCTAGTTTCTCCTCACATTCAGGGGTTTCCTCTTCTTTGTCCATCGCCTTTGTTTCTTCTGTAGTGGAGACACATTGGTCCGATAATTGACATAAGGGTTCTATCATTCAGGGAGGGCTTTGGAGTCTCGATCCTCTCTCATAGGGGGTTGGTTGTACTTATGGTTTTAAGAGAGTCTCTTGAGCCATTTATTTTCTGCGTGCTTTTTCCATCTCTTTTTCGAGTAGTATTTTTTCCCATGTGGTTTTCTCTATTTCTCCACTTTACAGAGATTTGGTTGTGATTGGGTACCTATTCAGGCCTTGTTGCTGGGACCCAAAATTTCTTGCTTTTAGTAGTTGTTTCTAGGTTTTAGCTTCTCAGTAAGTTTATCTTAAGGAGGGGGGGTGTTAGAGTAATAAGTTAATTCTCTTATTAATTAAATCATTTGATTTAATTATTAATGTCACTTATTATCTCTAGTTTACTTAAGCTAAACTTTAGGCATATAATAATTAATTCTTTATTAATTATTATCATGCAACCTAGGTTTCTTCAACTTCTAGTGTTGGATATCCTTTATAAGGATTGATCTCTTTGTATTTATTGTTCCCTCTCTAGATGAATATTTTATCATTGAGATCATTCCGAGTTTTGTCTCCAATCTTCACTTTTGTAGTAGGTTTTTGATATATAGTGGAACTTGGCAGTTGAATTCTTTGAATTCTAACAATTTCTCCTTTTTCCTTCACTACTTCACTTGATAGCACATCCAAAATTCAACTCACCAGCCTCTCTATCATTCAATTTCATTCTTTATATAGACTCAGTTTTTACCTCTTAATCTCCTTGATTAGGCTTTCCTTCCTTCACTCTCAGCCGTTAGATCAAATTTTTAAACTGATTCAATGAATTTGATACTTGGTGAAATGCATTACCATAACCTTAGAACTTGCACTTTACTTGGAAGTGAAACCATCATTTTTTTCCGTTTAATCTATACCATAGATCATCACCTTGATTTTTCCTGAATGTAGATCTTTGTAACTAACTTCTTCTTCGTCCATGGAATCTTTCAGATCACTTTGGCTCGCCATTTAATGCATTCTTATCCTTGTTTATAACAATTGTTTTTCTTAGTAACTAACTTCTGAACTCGGTGTCTTGGCTCAGTTGGCATCTTGGTGTCTCGGCATCTCTTACCAACAAAAACATCCCTTTTACCGACAAACTTCATCCTGCTCAGTAAATAGACAGTTTCCTTTTACCGACCTACCCGATCTGCTTACCGACTTGATAACTTCAAATATGAAGTAGAAAAAACTATATCAATATGAATTTATCATTGTCTGATCTATATTAATTGCCCAATTAATTCATACTCTGAAAGATATGGCAATTCAATATGAACCAGAAATCAATTGCTTGACATCAATGAAAAAATATCAACTGATCTAATCCTTTCTATAATCTTTGATACCTCTGATCTCAGTCTTCATCATCATCCCCATCATTTGTGTAACATAATGAAATAAGCTAATATAATGAAATCTAGAATAAAGAAACTAATCTAAATATAGAGAGCATTGCATCAAAATAAATATGTTTATATTTTTATTTTTTTAAACATACAAATGCAATGCAAGAATGAACTATATCTATGAAATAAGTTATAACACTGTACAATTTTTATGTCTTTTTACCAATGAGTGAAAAAATGAGACAAAATAAAAATCAAATGCATAAAATGTCACAATGCAATGCATACAAATCATATCTAGACACCAAACCAGAATTGGAAATGTTATGAGTCGGGGTCAATAAAATGTAATATAAGAAATAGGGTTCTGTAATCAAAATTGAAAAATAAGTGAATTGTGGTCTATCTCCTATATTACACTAGAAGGAAGATGACTCACTAGGCTAAAGAAGGGTTAAGTCTTGAGTGGCTGAAATAATCCTTTGATTTAATTGAGGGTTGATTATGTAAATGTGATTGAAAAATGATAGATAAAGGGTAGAGTAATCAAGATGGTTGACTTTCAACATACATAGATTGACAAATATTTGACAGATATTCTACTATCAGAAATGGAATCTATAGATAGTAGCTAGCCTCCAATTTAAATTTAGAGCGAATATAGAGGGACCAAGTCAACTTGCATGAATTAGTCAAAGACCAAGTTGATTGGGTCTAATTTATCCTACCACTTTAATAATTTGAAGTCTCAGATCCTAGGTAGGCTCTGACACTATCCAGACCTCATCACATAATCACTGCTCATTCTTGCACATAGAAAAGAGAGATTATTTTTTGTAGAGAAGGTTTTTCCTTAATCAAACCTAGGTTGAGGAATCAAAATTGAAATTGAAATTTAATATGTTTGAAAGGAAAGTGTGCTAATATAAATTAGAAGCTAGAACTAAAACATAAAATATCTATTACCTTGTCTTGAGTAATGTTTCTTTGAATCTGGTCACAATTTTTTATGCAACAACTTGACTCCACATAAAAACCTAAATAGAAATCATGAAATACAAGTCTTACACAATGATTGTTGTTGTTTTCCATTATACTTGATAGATGGAAAGAAAAACGGCTTGAAGACTTTGAATTCTTGGATGCTTGTGGATGGAGAATTACGCTATGATCATCTTCCTTGATAGTAGTATCCTTTATTTTTCCTTTAATAAGAGAGAAAAAATATTTCTTTCATGGAGAATATTGACTTGCAAATTCCTTGAATTATTGAAATCTACCTTAGGATTCTTGAGATCCCAAATTGTAGGAGAGAGCTTGAACACCTATGATATCCTCTTCTTATTCTTAGGATGTGTTGATCAAATAAGGAGAGGTAGGTTGATTATATTCCTCTGTCAAGAATTTTAGAGCTAAAATATTGAAG
Source organism: Thuja plicata (assembly GCA_018584345.1). Classification (NCBI taxonomy): domain Eukaryota; kingdom Viridiplantae; phylum Streptophyta; class Pinopsida; order Cupressales; family Cupressaceae; genus Thuja; species Thuja plicata. The sequence goes on from MU227760.1 coordinate 46,206, forward strand.
AGGGACGAGAATTTGGATTTTTCACTTGACCATTCTATCCCTAATTTAAATTTTAAGAAAAATATCAGGGTCCAAGTCAGCTAGGGCAACTTGGTCTCATCAAAAGGCCTTTCAATTCGGTCTACAGGTCAAAATTGGAGTAGGGATGCACAAATGATAAGCAGAATCGAGGGCCAGAGCACTGAAGATTAATGTGGGAGACCATACATGCTAAAAATGAGGGTAGGTTAAATGGATAATTACATAGTGATGCAATTCAAGGATGGTACAATATCACTTTTCTTTGAAGTATTCAATAAATTAGTTCATGTTTCTTTTTGTGCTTCCTTATTTTGTTCTAACATTAATCTCTGATGATGTTCCTTTTCTCTAAGATAATTTAGATGTTTGTACTCTAGTGGTTGTCTTGGCATACATAGCGAGGATTTGACAAACATATTAAAATATGGCATTTCATTTATCATCTTTTGATATTGCTATCATGATTCAACTTTGTAGTTTTAAGGTCAAACTCATTGATCCATGTTTCATGAGTAGTTGTTCGTAGGAATTACTCAGTTTACATGATTCAATGAGTTTGACTCAAAAACTAAAAGCTAGGCTCTTGTGAACCCTTACTTATTAAACATGGATCAATGAGTTTGACCCAATAACTACATAGCATGAGAGATGGATTCTTGTGAATAGCTAGTCATGAAACATGGGTCAATGATTTTGATTCAAAAACTACAATGTTGAATCATGATAACAATATCACAATTTGACTTTCCATAAAAAATATCTCTTATGAATTTCACTTGTCATTCACATGTACTTGAGTTTTTTTTTAAAATGTCTTTGTCCTATTTTGAAATGCCCCATTTTGAATTTCATACTACCCTACACATTTGTCTTATTGAAATTCTATTGAAAATGATGTTTAATTATATTGACATCATTAATTTCAAATAGGAGGGATCAAAATTATATATATATATATATATATATTTATATATATATATATATTTTACTTTTAAATTAAAGTAGACTATGCCACTAAATGAAACTTATTGAAATTGACAAAAATAAAAGAGCTTACAGAAGAAAAACTAATAAGAAGTTACATACTTGTTCAAGGAAAGCTACCCAATTACCCAAAATATATCATAAATAATATGACCGAGATAACCCAAACCCTAAAAACCTTGAACATAAATGTTTAAAAGGGATAAATTTGTTACAAGATACAAGCCCAATTGTATACCTATAGCTAAGGGTCTAAAAAGCTCCAATTTTTATAATTTTACAAATGTCAATATTGTAGAAATAAGAATTTAAGTTAACATAAGTAAGACATAAATCTTTGCTAAACATTTTCTATCTATAAATGATGTCATGTGGATGCAACATAACCTCAAAGTTAAGGTACACATCTATGAGTCCTCTCCCCTAGTAACATATTAAATTTAGAATCAATTTCTATAATTTACAAATCACACAAGATTTGATATATTCATCTGACTGTAAGACTCTATATAACTTATAGTATGAAACATCCATTATTCTTAATTTCACACCACACTTTTTATTTAATAGTGTTTAATATTATATCAATGAATGAAAAAAATCATTAGATTGATGTTAAAAATTAAATTTAAGAAAAAAAAAAAAAAAAAAAAAAAAGATTATCATCCATCCAAAGAGGAGGCACTGATTTTGAATTGTAAAGATGAAGAATGTTGAGAAACATGATAGGGGAAAGGGACCAGTAGTGGCTATAGCTAACTTCACATGTTCAATTGAGGTACCAAATGATATCAGATGTTGATGTTTTACTTTAGTTGTTTCCGTATGCAACTTAACTTCTTAAAGCTAAGGTTTTAGCTTTTGGCCAATAACGATGTAGTCTACAGGAAACATTATGTGCAAAACGGTCTAAAAGTGGTCCAAAAAAAGTGTTGACCGATACTTGACCCTCATTGCACCAATAATTACTCACTCAAATTACCAGTAAAGGTTCACAAATCTTTGGGAGTGCTTCACAAATCTCTGGTAGTGGTTCACAAATCTCCATTAGTGGTTCATAAATCACCAGAAGTAGTGCACAAATGAGCCAATCATGGGTCAAAATGCTAAAAAATGATCAATTATTGGTATACAAATGATACATTAACGACTATTGAACCCCGATTCACTAATAGTTTTTTTCCCTAAATTAAATTTAACATTGTTTAATAATAGATCAGTTAATAAAGAATATTCCATTGAGGTTAGAATTTGAATTTAAAAAAAGGAAGCAAGTCTCTCCCTCTGACTTACTTGGGTGTCCCTATTGTGGTGGGAAGACAGCCCAGGCTTTTCTGGCAGAGCTTGGTCGACAAGCTTCGACAAAAAGTCAATCATTGGACTCATAGGTGGCTCTCTACTGCTGGTAGGGTGACTCTCTTGCAATCTGTGATTCGGGCCCTTCCTATATACAAAAGCATCGTTCAGGCTACCCCGGCATATTTTCTTAAGGAATTTGATGCTCTTTCGCGCCAATTTCTTTGGAGTGGCAATTTGCAAAATTCTAAATGGAGCCTCATCAATTGGGATACTGTCTGCAGGCCAAAAAAGGAAGGAGGCCTCGGCCTTCATTCTGCTATCTTGTGCAGTCAAGCTCTTGCTTCCAAGCTCTATTGGTGCTAGTGCTCCAGTCAGTCTCAGCTTTGGGCCCATATCCTGTCACATAAGTATTTACATGGCGTTGAACCTTTAGATGTTTCCAGGTTTCCTCTTGAGGGAAGAGGCTCTATGGTGTAGAATACCCTCAAGATTGGTGCTCACCTAGTGAAGAGAAGTCTTTTTTGGATCTGTAACAGAGGCACTGAGGGTCTATTTTGGAGTGATTCCTGGAATGGGCATC
>MU227760.1:49355-66625 GCA_018584345.1 Thuja plicata
AAGCAACTGTTTGGCGAGGTAGAGGTTTCTTGGTGGAAGAAACCTTGGAATAGCTTTTCTTGGCCTAAGTGTAACTTTTTCCTCTGGATTCTGGTTTACAATCGCTGTCTTACTTGGGAGAATCTTTGCAAGAGAGGCTTCCAGGGGCCCTTCATCTATGTCTTATTCCACAATAGTGAAGAGACTATTTCCCACCTTTTTTTCCAGTGCTCTTTTGTTAAGCAGATTTGGCACGTCTGGTGGAGTGTGTGGGGATGCTCATGCTGGCATGTTTCTTCCTTGTCTGAGTTCTGGGACCGTCTGGGCCATCCCCCTTCCAAGACCTCTTTTCTTTAGGTTGCTTGGACTATTGGCCCTTCCTTTATTTTATGGCATGTTTGGCTTGAGAGAAATAGGAGGATATTTCATGAGGTGCAGCTGGGGATCAGACACATGTGGGGGAAAATTGTTCATTCTCTTCATGAAACACTCCTGGCAAAATATGACTTCTGTGGAGGCTTGGACCCTGGAGACGCTGGTATTTACTCACACCTTTCCTTTCCTCTTCAGGGCGGTGCCCCCTCTCTGCCCCATAAATGTGCTGGGAATAGAGCTAGACAGCGCTCTCAACGTGTTAATCGTGAGGGGCATTGGACTCCTCCCCAATTTGGAGTTCTTAAAATCAACACTGATGGCTCTTCTCGGGGAAATCCTAGACCGACTGGCATTGGGGGAGTTGGGCGTGATAGCTCTAGTGATGTTTAGTTTTTATTCTCTATCTACAAGGGTTACCATACAAATAACCTCATGGAAGCCCTTGCTATCTTGGTTGCAGTGGAACAGTGTTGTCAACGTGGCTGGAGAAGAATTACCTGTGAGACTGACTCGTAGGTGGTAGTGAATTTATTGAATAGACGGAACCTTGTGGATGTGGATTGGCATTTGGCTCTGGTTATTCAATAGATCACTCAGTTATGCAATTCTCTGGATTCTGTGTTTTTTATGCATATCCTTCGGGAGTGGAACGGTGTGGCTGATTGCTTAGCTAAATGGGCTTCTGAGCACACGTTGGATTGGAATATTGTTGATCATAGGATACTCCCCCCTGATTTACCTTATAAGTTGGCTCAACTTATTGACCAAGATAAAGCTCTTTAGTACTCTTTGTTTCCTCTGTTATTCTGTACTGTTTGGTATTCAATAAAAATTTTACCCCTCTTTTAGTTTTAAAGTTAACATCCATTCAAATACGTACTCATTCTGAATTATAAAGATGAAGAATACTGACAAACATGATAAATTAAATCTCTTCGATAACAAAGAACAATAATAAATTTCTATACAAGATTAAGTTTAGCTTGTCGTGATTTATGTTGGGGTGAGAGCTAATAAGCATTACACAAGTTTTCATCATACCCTCTACGTAGAGGTGGTGTTAAAAGCGTTCAAATCATATTGCTTAAGCCTTAAATGAACGCAAAAGCAATCAAAGAAATAGCAAATCACAATCGTTGTGTGGGAAAAAGATTTGACGCTTGACATTTGGTGGAGAATTGAAGGCAAGCATTTCCACAATGTGCGGATATCAAAACATGATCTTATTTCTGATAAAAGATCTGATGTTGAAACATGGTCATTTCTGATTAAAGATGGATTGCATTTAGCCTGCTTTACACATGTAGTCTGCCATTGATCTGACTGTAAGTTTAATCAGGGATGCATTCGGATTCACCTTTACAGCAGCTTTGAAGATATGAGGTTAAATATGAAGATACAGGGAGTCAAATCTTCACACATTTAGCCATATTCATTTCCGATAAAAGATCTGATATTGAAGATATTCGGCAGTGGCTCATTTAGCCTGCAATCAAAGCTGCACGTATTTCCCCAATGTCATTTCGGAATAAAGATTTGAAATTATCAAAGTGCTGATAAAAAAGCATGATCTCATTTCTAATCAAAGATCTGATACTTAAGCATGATCATTTTGAATCAAATTTTGAATGAATCAAAAGCTGGATGCGTTTGAATTCACGCAGAGACTCCATGTGAGATGGGACTCGTAACTGCACATTTAATTTGCAATCAACTCCTCACATTTCCCCAATTTATCTAGATTACAATTTGCATTAAAGCTGTGATATTGAAGCATTTGCATTAAAGCTGCATGAGTTTGAATCCACGCAAAGACTGAATATCAGCAGGGATATTTAATTTGCAGTCAACTCTCGAATAGAGTAATTGTGACAGGCCAATAAAAGATCTGGAGAAATATTGATCTTTAAGAGTTTTCAATGTTAATCCACACAAATTTTTCTTGTCATTTTCAATCACAGATCTGGAGCATGAAATTATCAAAGATCTGACATCAAAGCATGGTCTCATTTCAAATCAAAGATCTAATTTTGAAACTGATTATTTCAAATATAGATTTGCATTAAAGCTGGACGCATTTGAATCCATTCAAAGACGCCTATGAAAAGTTTTAAGACATTTGTGGCGCATTTAATCTGAAATGAAATCCGCACGAATTTTCCTGTCATTTCCAATCAAAGATCTGGAGCATCAAATTATCAAACCACGGTCTCATTTCACATCAAAGATGTAATACTGAACCATGATTATTTCGAAGAAAAATTTAAATTAAAACTGGATGCATTGGAATCCACACAAAGATTTAATATCAATCGAAGATCTAGAGCATGAAATTATCAAATATCTCATATCAAACCATGGTCTCATTTCAAATTAAAGATCTAATTTTAATGCATTGTCATATTAAATAAAGGTTTGATTTCAAATATCTCATATCAAACCATGGTCTCATTTCAAATTAAAGATCTAATTTTAATGCATTGTCATATTAAATAAAGGTTTGCATTCAATCTGATTGCATTTGAATCCACGCAAAGACTCAATATCGGCTATGACTGGAAATGGTGCATTTAATTTGCAATCAAATCCACACTTCTGCAATCTCATAAGAGATTTCTATTTGGTATGTACTTCAGAATGGCGTAATTCCGTGTTTGACTATAAATTCCTCAGGCTTATGTCCTCTTTAGTAATTTTGTTTATATGTTTTGACTTGGTTTAGCATCTTCTGCTTTATTTCATTTACTAACTTCTTTTCTCATATGTATAGAATTTTAAAAAATTATTGTAAAATAAATTTTAAACAGCAAAAGTTATGAAATTCAAAGAATATAAACTTAGAAAGAGACATGTGAGAGGCCGGCTACTTTTAGAAACAAATGAATCTATGAAAGTAACAAAATATAGTATATTTGTATAATCAAATTAATTAATATTAAAGGCTTGTCTAATCTCTTGGGACACAATTTTGTAATGCTAGTTTTTTCGAGTTTCTATTTGTTTATCCAAATATGCTTTTTCACCTTAAGGTTATTATTAATCTGATAATTTTTTGTTTCTTGCCTAAGGGATATTGTCTATGTGTTCTTTTGGTGTCAAAAAATTGCATTAGTCAAATGAAAACTAAGAGTCTAGTTAGGTGTTTGTTTGTTCTATCCAAGTTTTGGACTGTCGATCTTCCCCTTACCTTCATGTTATCCACCTAAACCCCATCAACTTAGCCAAATACCTTAGAAATTTTTATTATTAAAGTATCAAATTTGCGTCTACCTATATGTCATTTTCACTTAATTATTTTATTTTCACCGAATTGTCGAGTATCCCTTTTCTTGAATACCCCCTTTCATCTTAGCCCTATTATCTCAATATTTATTATTAAACATTATTGCATCTTTCAAACAAGGGTGGCTACCCATCTCTAACTTAGATACCTCATTTGGTTCCTCCTCGATTCTTGATTATCAATGTAAAGCACATTGTCAGAGTTGGGATTATGGGCTTCTTGTTTCCTATGTACCCTTTTCATGCCATCACTAGCATCATGATTCCTTCCTTTATAAATTTTTTTTTGTGTACTTTTCAAAATTTGAGACTCATCATTTCTTTCATGCATTCGTTAATCATCCAAATTTTGTCAATCCTTGTACCTTTCCTTTCAAAGTGAAACTTTCATCATTCCCTTCACCTCGGTACTTGCCATAAGGTACTCCTAAAGTCTTATCCCTACCATTCCAAAACTTATCACATTTTTTTGATTTCTTGCTTGAACTTTCTCCATTCCATGTATCATAATGACATGAGTTTTTCACTGCCTAAATTATTGGTGCCTCAAGAAAAATTAAGTCGTTTGGATTCTCCTTAACCATTAACAATTTAGAAGTGCCACCACATTTCACTGTAGCTTATGTTAACTCCTCTACACAATATTGATGGTCATTTTTTACTAGTCTAATTGCCCTAATTCTCAAGACAATAATTTTTGTGATGTCTCCATCCTTAAAATAATAGAAAAAGACAATAAAGTACTTTAGAGGTCAAGGAGTGGTGGTCCTTGAATACCTATAGCTAGTAGAAGTTAGTAGATACTCATAGAAAGTAATAGCTAGACGTAAATCATACATAAACCATCAGAGATAAAATATTTAAAGCGTTGTGAAGTCTTACGAATAAGACAATTTTCCTAATAGAATTGAGGTATAAATATATGTCCAAGATGATGATCACATTTCTGAAGAAGGATTACAAGAAGTATGTCTATTACACAGAGTATGGAGAGCATCTCCATTGGTTAAAGAAAATCAATATTATATGGGGAAGCTAAAAGCATCAATATTATCATCAACACCTTCATCAAGAGACATCATGATTGCTATGTTAACAACATCAAATAAGGATTACATCATGGCTTTTTTAGATAACCTTTGTGAAGATCAATCAGTCAAAATTACTAGAACCATGACTATTCAAGGCAAAGGATAATTAAAACAATATACACCTAAAGATGAGGAGCATCCATGAAGACAATCATGACTATGCATGCTAATTAGAAGTTAGTAATAAAAGGCTCAAGAACACCAACATGATAACATTAGCATCATGATGAGGATCAACCATACCCATATGAGAATGATATAAAAATACGATAATTCTCATGAGGATATCAATCATCATTTAAATGTGAGATATATGATTGAAGCATATACATTGCAAGGAAATCGATGAAGAAAATTGATTTATAATATTAATTAAAAGAGTATAAACATCATGTCATCTTGGAAGATATAACAAAGGATAATTATGAATAACATAAGTGAAAAATCAAATAGGAAAAACATCAATATAAATTTGTATCATATTGATTTTCTAATCAAATTATAATCCTCTCAACATCATTCATAATCAAGCATCTTTGATCAATGAATATACTAATCAATATTATGGAATTATAAGCTAATTGAAAGGATTTCTAATGGAGGACTTCATCTTAAGGTGAAGAACAACAAGATAGATGTCAAAGGAGGAATATTACCAATTCTAATAAAAATAATAAACTAAGTACTAATTAGAGAGATATGGAAGTATCGATGGGAACAAACATAAAGTAGATTGTGTAGAATATATAATTGTCTTCAAAGATTCAAGCAGTATATAAATTGCTTGGACTAGGGAATAAGGATCATCAAATAATACAAATGAAAATGAATAAAAAAAAAAAATTGGATCTTGTAAATAGGTTTCTAGAGATGGATGGGGCATAGGATGATAATTGTTTATCAAAATATGAAGAAATGATAGACCCAGAGAGTAGTGTCCAAGTAGAGTCGGATTTGGATCAATTTTCTTTAGTTAAGTTAGAGAAAAAGAGGAAGTGTGTCATCAAAATCAAGTGTCTAGTCACTTTATAGATCAAATGGAAATGATTTAATAAAGGAATTTAAACATAGGGATGTAAATGATGTTTCTAGCCAAAGTATCTCCAAAATGTGGAAGGAAAAACAAGAAACATAAAGGTCATAAATCATTATCCTCTTTAAGCGGTGAAGAAGGTGAGAAATCAGATCAAAATAAAATCACAAGATATATGCATGTAGGGAAGGGAAAGTTCCTTCCTGAGGAGAGATGAAGATCATCTCGTGGAATTTTAGGGACCTAAATGCCCCAAACAAGCAGTGTTTAATCATGTTTTGCTTCATCTCATTCAAGGTAGAAATCATTATGTTAGAAGAGACAAAGTCAAATGTAATACAAGTAGAAAATTTCAAAAAATCAATAGGCATATGGGATTCAGTATTTGTATATGATATAGGATCTTTAAGGGGATTAGAAATCTTACAAAATTAAGGAAGAGTTCATTTTCATAAATTGGAAAGAAGATCTAATTGGTTTGGGGAAATAGTAAAAATCTTAATTGGTAATCTAAAGTTCTCCATAATAGATGTTTATCACCGTATTCTATCAAGAAGGAAAGCATAAGTGTGGGAATAAATTAGTGGTATATTTTAAGCATGGACAGAGATGGATTTCATTATTGGGGGAGGTTTTAACACTATTCTTCACTTATTAGAAAAAAGAAGGGCTATCTAGAAAGAATTTCAACCTCAAATAGACTTCAAAAACTGGGTGACAAAACATACCCTTTTTTGAGGTTGAAATGGAAAATGGAACATTCACTTGGAACAATAGAAGGTTTGGATCTATTCATTTTGTTGAAAAATTGGATAGATTTCTATACAAAGGTGATCTATCCACTTTCCCATATTATTTTAAAGCCTCCATCTCTCCTTTGTCAGAATCTAAGCACTTTCCTATCTAGTTAGACATGTTAGGAAAAAATAAACTGTTATATTTACCTTTTAAATTTGAGAATATATGGATGGAAGATGAAGCCTTTTTGGGGCTCATAGATAAATGGTGGCAGGAATCTTAGTTTGAAGGATCCAAATTATTTTTTATTTATATCCAAATTAAAAATAAATAAAGAAAAATCTTCTAATATGGAACAACGAACATTTCAAATACATTTTTGAGTGAAGAAGAAAAATTGAACAAAATATCAACGATATCAATGAACAAGTAATATTGCAATGTATGAATGTGGGAAACTTCATCTTAGAAAATGAACTATTAAAAGACTATGAGGACATTATGGGAAAAAAGTTAATCTTTTGGCATCATAAATCAAGAGAGATATGGATTGAAGAAGGTGATACAAATACATATTATCAAGGATGAAGATAGTAGGCCTTTATAATATTATTTTGAAATCCATAAGAATTTAGTAAGTTACTATTCAAGATTACTAAAAAATGTGGATGGATTAGAATTGGCAACCCAACAATAGATGCTAAAAGTTATCCCCAAGATTATTTCAGAGAAGGAAAATAATATGTTAACGGGTAAATTTTCAGAGGAAGAAATTCACAAGTCCCTAAATCAACTCCACTCAAATAAAGCCCCAGGTCTAGATGAGATCCTAGATCGGGTTTTTTTTTCAGAAGCATTGGCCAATTTTAGGTTCAGAGATGACTACAACTTTAGAAGCAACAAGAATGACATTAAAATTCTTGAGATAAAGCAAAAATACCTTTATTGTGCTTGTTCCAAGGAAAGATAGATCAAATACCTTAGATGAGTTCAAACCAATATCTTTATGTAAGAATATTTACAAGATACTGACCAAAGCACTTGAAAATAGACTGAAGACCATTTTATCAAAATATATCAAAGAAGATAAAAATTAGATTATTTTTTAGAAGATCTATCTTTTATGAGGTTATTATTACCTAAGACGCTATACATTCAATCTAAAAACTAAGAATTGAAGTATGATGATCCACTTAGACATCAAGAAAGCATATGCCAAGGTGGAATGAAGGTTTTTGTCTGAATATATGGTAGGATTTGGTTTTGCAAAAATTTGATAGATTTGATATTTTTTTGCATCTCTACCCTGATATTCTCTATTCTCATTAATGATAACTTGTATGGCTTCTTTGAAATCTCAAAGGGAATAGCTCAAAGAGATTCATTATCTCCATTTCTCTTCATTACAATGGATGGAGCACTTAGAATAAATTTATGTAGTATTTGATGAAATGACATCCTGAAAGGAGTAGAAGTGACCTCCTTAATCCAACCAATAAATCATTAACAATTTTTAGATGATACAATTTTATTTGGGAAAGTTTGTAGAAGTGAAGCTTTACATTTGAAAAGTGCACTTAGAATGTATGCCAAGGCTTCAAGACAAGTAGTAAATCAGGATAAATCTCAAATATTTTCTTTTCAGGTTAAGGTCAGAGTCAGAACTCAAATTCTGTGATTGTTGGGTTTTAACGAAGGGAAGCTTCCATGTACATATTTAGGGATTTTGGTGGACAAATCATTAATATCAAATTTAGCTTGGAAATCAATAGGAGAAAATTTTATAGGAAAATGGAATCTTCGAAACCTAAATGGTTGTCTTGGGCATGTAGAATAGTAATGTTGAAATCAACTTTATCTGTGATTCCTGCCTATTTAATGTCATGCATTTCTCTACCCAAAAGAGCCTACATGGATTTGGAAAATAAATTAAGGAAATCATTTTGGCAATGAATAGATATAAGGAAAAAGTAAGCTTTGATTTCTTGGGAAAGTATATGCCATCCTATTGAGTATGGAGGAATGGGTATCAAGAATTAATTATGGAAGAACAAAGCATTAGGGGAAAAACTATTTTCGAAAATCCTCAAGGAACCTCATCTCAAATGGTTCAGAATAATAAGAGGTAAATACATCTTGAATTCAAATAATGATGAGATTCTAAGGAATTAAAGCTACTTGAAGGGTTCTTGCATTTGGAATTTTATTTCCAAATGAAATGATGTTAACCTAAACCACTTATCATGAAATACCAAATATGGAAATAAAGCCCCCTTTTGGTAGGGATCTTGAGGACACTAACCCATTATTAATAATCTAATGGAAACATATAGAATCAAGAAATCTTGTGAATCTAATTTGGGATCTAATGTGAAAGATTATATTGTGTTTACAATCAAAACTTTGGTGACCACTTAAAATGGAGAGACTTTGAAGAACTCAATTAACCAAATGCGGATATTGGTATAATCAAATATATTATTAAGGATAGATTTATTTTATTTAAAAAAGAAGATATTGTCAATGACAGATTTATTTCATTCAAACTAGAGAGTGATGAAATTATATAGAAAAAATCCAAATCAAGATGTTACATTATGAAGGATGGGTATTAGATAGTATCTCGACCAAAAAAAGAATCAAATCATAGTTACAAACTCATGTAGGTCGGGATAGATTGTGCATGCCAAAGGTGGGCATTTCTACTTGGGATGCTCTAGAAGGAAAAAATTTAACAGTAGATCGGTTTACAAAGATTGTCTTTTAAGGCCGCTCATTATATTTTTTGGTGGAGCCTTGGTTAAGAGAAACCTTAATGAGATCATTCGAATCTATGCAAAAAGAGTCACATAGTGGAAACAATAACTTCAATGAAAGAAAGAGATAGAGAGAATGAAAGATCAAAGGTTTGCATTAACACAGATTGATGAAACTACGTCAAATTGGTGAACAACATACAAGCTTACATTCCAAGCATACCAGTGTGATTATATATTAAAATTTACTTCTATCCTTCAAGTCAAATGTTCAAGAGGTTATCTATCTAAGACTTGCTTCAAAAAATAGCAAGTACATCAATTTATAGAGCCTTTGCAAGAATCGTGTCGGCTAGGAAAGATCACATTTTCCAAGGCAAGAAAAATGTAATAACAAATGTAGGCAAAGACCTAAATTATGGAGAACATAGCCAACATGATCCAAAATGAAGCACGAACCCAAAGGTAGATCGACCAAAATCTTAGGAACATCAACATATGCACCAAGAAGCTTTGTAAATCATGTAATTTCTTCGTGTGATTAGGAAACTCTAATTTGGCCATGAAACATGAAGGCCACATAGATATAAGAAAGAATCCATGATATCTCCACTACAGAGTAAAAAATAAAGATGTGAACCCATAAAAGGTATAAAATGATGTTTAGAACTTTCCATGAGGTCCACAATATAAAAGAACAAACTGGAAAAAAAAATATTGTTGGTTGATGCAAGATTGCCAAGAACCCAAGATGCTCCTACATCAGAAACCTAGGGTTATTGAAAAGTGAGCCTCTCACTTTTGTGTTAGAGGAAAACCAAGACAGTCTATCTCAGTCTAGGAAATCCATGAAGAATATTCAACTGGTCTATCCTTCTACTTGACAAGATATTATTTGTACTGCTTACCTCTAGTTCTTCTACCAATTATTCTATCCAAAATCTCTTCAATCTCATACAATTGCTTCTTATGATATTGTCACTCCCCATTTGATCCATTTTCATCACTATAATCTAGATTATAGTACTCATATAGATCTTCAACATTGAATACAAGTGATAGGTCCATATCATCTAGCAAATCAAAGTTTCATATGCATTCCCCAAATAAAATTTCCTCGAGATCTTACACGGTCCAAACTTTATCTTCTTCAAATTACTCTATTTTATAACATGAAATATACCTTTCTTTGAATATACTATCACTTCATCCCCCACTTTGAATTCTTTGTGTCTTCTCTTTTCATTTGATCTCTCCTTATACTTTTGATTCATTTTCTACAAATGCTCTTTCACCTGAACATGCAATGCTTTCATGTGTTCTAAAAATTTGTCTCCTTTAGCACTCCTCTTAACCTCATAAATTTTATCCCTTAATTCTCATACACCTTTAGGATTCATCACTATAAATACTTAAAATGGTGTCTTCCCTACACTCCTATTCACTAAATTATTATATGAAAACTCTCCTTACACTAGGACTAAATCACATTCCCTAGTCTTCTCTCCAACTAAACATCTTAAGAAGTTACCCAAACTCCTATATACTAGATCTTCTTGTCCATATATTTGTGGGTGAAATGTAAAGATAAACTTCAAATTAGCATACATCTTCTTCCAAAGTGTTCTCTATAAGTAACCAACTATACTGTCCAAAAAATTTAGCATCCATAATTAGAGGCTCTTGGACCTTTTAGACCCCATTTTGGTGATTTCAAGATGTGAATGACTATTTTTCTTGATCCTAGAAACTTTTAGTTTGTCCCTCCACTTTCTATCACACTATCCTAGGTCCCAGGAAATTTTGAGGCAATATTACTTGGACTAGGTCAACCATGTCGACCTTGTCCTAGGTTTTAATCCCAAAGTTGGTTTAGGACCTGATGATGTACAACTTTCTTCCAATTTCCATATCTGTAGCTAGCCTAGAGTAAAATTTAATCTAGAAAGAATTATAAAAGGGGTCTCTCTCCTATCATTTTGACTTCACATGAAATCATATATAAATACATTCAAGAGCTCATTCATGTGAAGGCAAGTCATGTTCTTAAGCAATTCAAGTTCTACAATATAAGTGGTGGAATCGAGACTTGAAGATGAGAACCCATTCTATGAATTCTAAGTCTCCATTTAGATCCATTCAAGAAAATGTAATTTTATATTATCGATACAAATTACCCTCCCATGATAGCCAAGTAGAACAATTCATAAGAAAGCAAGAAGATCCATATATTTAATCTTCTTCCCTCTCCTCCATTGAGGTTATCAAGCATACCTTCATTCAAGATCTAGGATTCGGTAAGTGTAGATCTATATATTTGGGAAGGAATCCTTGATTCTAAATACAAGAATAAATACAATCATCTTCATAGATTTGAATGATTTTTACAACCATTCATGATGGTTTTTCATGCAAGGTGAATCTAACATTTATCTTTCTTACATTAATTTCCTTATGCAATTTCACTATTATACAGGGATTCGATGAAGGAAATCCCATAAATCTACAACCTTTTCCCCTGATTTTTTGTGTGCAGGAACAATTTCAAGAGTTGTGAAACTAGATACGCGAGTTGTGTCCAACCAAATTTAGGATTTTTAAAACCTGTTGCAAATCCCTAGAAAGTTTCATCTGATTTAGACCTGAAGGGACTAGGTCAACTTTCATGACCTTTTCGAGGATGATGTTGACTTTCTCGACCTTGTCCTCCACCTTTTGGCTGAAATTTTAATGGTAGATAGTTATAAACATCAGAGTCCCAAATTTGGAGTTTTGCCTGATTCTGACATCCTGGTGACAGTCAAATTTATATCTAAAGGTAATTTTCCCTCTTCTTTCTTCAAGGTGAGTTCATTCCTTCTATTTTCTTCTTGCACTAAATTTTATAGACCAGATATGATATCATACATTGTAGTTTGTCATTTTATTTATCATAAGATGAATTCTATCAATTTATGTACATATCAAGGAATTCAAGTAACAATAAAGGAATATTCCCCATCCCCCTCCCCCAAAAAAAAAAATTAAAAAAAATCATCCTTCAATCTATATCTTGCATTTGCATCCATTCATCCATTTTGGGTTGTGCTAACTAGATTGCTTTGGGGATGTTCCTTTGGGGATATTAATAATGTTATAATATATCTTCGTCAGTGATTTTCATTAGTAGCATCACTCACCAATTTGGTATTATACATGTTAGTTAGCCCAACTTATGACATTTTCTCTTTTCATTTTGTGTTAGATTCTCTTTTTATGCATTTAGACATCTAGATATACTTTGTAGGTATTGTCTTAGTTACTATTTATATCACATGTCTACTACATTTTATGCATCTAGTTCTATAGATTAATAGTCAAATCTACTTGGCTATGCTAGTTAATGTGATTTTTAGGCTTTCTTTTGCATTTCATGTTTCCTTTAATTTGTATTTCTCTTCATTCCCTTGTGCATGATTGTTAGCAATTTGAGTCCAACCTATAGAATTATAGTTAGAAGAATTCATAGACTTATGGGTTCCTTTGATCCTGAGCCCTCCTTATTTCCTAGGAATATTGAAGATATCAACATGCAACTTAAAGATATTAATCCTATCATGGAGAATAACTCTTCTCATTCTTCTCATGGTGAAGATGAAGACTTAAGGGTTCCTCCTATCCAAGTCCAAAATATATCCCATGACTTTGAAAAGTTTGAACAATGGTTCTAGGTCAAGAAAACTCTAATCGTGATGTCCTTTCCTTTGTATAAGGCTTAAGGAAACTTTTTCATAATGATGAACATGGTGTTAACATATTTCTTAGAATTAATCATCTAATTCATACTAGTGTAAAACATATTAGGCATTGTGCTCAATATTTAGGCCTCATTCTAGATACTACAAAATTTGAAACCTCATCACATATCCCTACTTCTATTCTTAGTGTGTCCATTTACGCTCCACCTATGATTGCAAATTCAATACAAAATCTCAATCCTACACATGTGAGTCTTCATAATCCTATTCTATTGAATAGGAAAAATGACTGAGAGGGGGGTGAATCGGTTATTCCCACACAACTTACAAACCTTTTATTATATTAGTCAAATCATTAATAACAAAATTAACAACTTTAGATCTATTAGTTACAAATATCAAACTTCCTCATAAAATGCAAGCATTAAGAACACAAAAACAAGTAATGGGGAACACAAGGACTTTACATTGAAACCCAAATTGGGGAAAACCATGGAGAAGATAATTCTCATGAAATGTAAAACACCTATTAAGGTGACATCAATATGGTGATTTTGACAAGGGGTCACTTCCAAACGCACAAAGGCTCACTATCGATATACAGAGGCTCACAAATGATAAAAACATGCTCACTGTTGATACACAAAGGCTCATTGTCAATACCCATAGGCTCATTATTGAGACAAAGAGGCTGATTGCTAATACAATAAATCTCACAAACAAAAACCTAAAAAACAAGACTGATTCCACCACTAAGATCAACAGACTGGTACATAGGTGTTGGACAGTTACAATGCAAACAATGGTTGTTTTGTCATTGATGTAAAACCTTATCTGGTGAGACTATTTCTATCTATTTGAGTACCATATCTATTGATTGATGAAGAAGATTTAACAAGAAGACCAAGTGGAATGGTTGAGTTAAGGAAAATAACAAGGGTACTTGATCAGTTGACACATTAACAAAGCAATGTGTTGTTTATCTTTTGATGATAGTTTTACTGGTTGGTTTGTGTCGAGCACCAGTATGCCGAGCATAATTTCTAGTAGCGACCGAGAACCAATGAAATTGCTGAACAAGTTCAGTATTGGCTGAGTGAGAATAAAATGGTGGCCAAGCGCCAGTATTTTGACTACTGATGAGATTTAAGATCTCTGGCTGACATAGTTAATTTTATTGGGATATGTAAAGTTAATTAAAGATTGATCCACATTATTTAATGCATGGGTAACCACA
Organism: Thuja plicata; assembly: GCA_018584345.1. Taxonomy (NCBI): domain Eukaryota; kingdom Viridiplantae; phylum Streptophyta; class Pinopsida; order Cupressales; family Cupressaceae; genus Thuja; species Thuja plicata. Next base: position 63,584 of record MU227760.1, read on the forward strand.
AGTAATGTATGTATTCAATATTTAATTAAATACTACTTTGGAGAAGTAAATGGTAATGTAATAATGGGATGATCCATTGCATCTGACCTAACCTAAGATCTATGATCTTGATTAAGTGGCAAAGATTTATCTGACCTAGATGATGAGGTATAAGATAACCTTAAGGGGTTATTCATGTATGTAATGTGCTTGTGTGTATGGAAGAGGATTGCATAGTTAATTTACTAATTGGCATGACCTAGGAGAGAAGGCTAAACAGAGAAGTAGAGAATTGCATGAGTGATTTCTTGACAAATTTCCTAGCAGATCAGAAAATTGAAATGAGAATGGAGGCCACTCAGTAAGTTAGCATTAGAGCTGAAATTGGATCTAGATTTGCAAAGTAAGTTGTATGTATCAAATAAGAACTATTGATTACTTTCTAACCACTGTATGAGTAAAAATACTTTAACAAGGTTGACCTAACAATCATTGTGGAAATCCTCTAAACAAGGTGACATTTGGGTGGAATGATCTAAGTCCTCTAACAAGGCCACTCCTGACAGGGTGATTAAATCCTTTACCAGGTAACATTTAGCAATGTGTTTTGTAACCTTTAACAGGCTTGGCTCCTAACAGAGCTCACTTTAGAAAAGTGAAAACTTGGTATCATGTTACTGGTAATTTTTCCCAAATTGGGTTTCCACATTAAATACTTGTGTCAACTTGTGTGAATTTTTATGGTTTGTTTTACTCTTAAGTTTCAGCAAGTTAATTACATCTTAACAGTAAACTGCATGTTTAAGTTGTTGATATATGCTATTGTTGCCGAGTAGATCTGAGTTGTTTAAATTGCTGCAAAGTTTCAATTGGTACATCTAGACCTAAGGATTACTGATTCACCCCTCCCCTCTTAGTTATTCTAAATTTATTCTAAAAATTGGTATTAGAGCTAAGTTCTCTTGAAAATAGTTTGAAGGTACTTGGAGCGAAAATATCAAGATGTATAAAAAGGAGGTTCCGAAGCTAAACAAAAATAACTTCCCTGCATGGAATATTTTGATGAAAATACATCTCATTGGTATTGGAGATGATGCTAAACACCTTATTGAGAATTCTTATGTAGCACCAAATACACCTCTCACTACTGCATAGTTAACAGAAAAGAAAGAACAAAATCAAGCAATGTTGGAGATTGCATCTTCCTTGAGCTATTCTAAATTTGATGATATAAAGAACTGCACAAATGCAAAGCAGATGTGGGATACCCTAACAACCATCTATGGAGATAATTTTGATGCAATGAAAATGCAAGAAGGAGAAAATAAAGTTTGGTACTGTGGTAGAATAAAAGAAGTTGTTAATGCTATTAGAGGAGAAAATGGAACAATTGATACTTGAACACTATTATGAGCAAGGTACTAAGAACTCTTCTTCCTGTATATGCTATTAGAGTATCTAAAATTCAAGAATTGAGATGTAATCCTAATAATAATCTGACTTTAGTAGGTCTAGTAGGCAAACTTACTGCATTTGAGATGTCAAATTTTAATAACTACACTCCACAATCTATTGATTCTACATTTAGATCCTAGCTAGTCCTCAAAAAATCAAAGAAAGGAAAGAAATCTATGAATAGTGACATCGATACTACTGATGATGATCTTGAAGAGCTTGAAGCACTTATGGAAAAAAGACTATCAAGACGAAAATGAAAATTCATAGGTAAACTTCCTATCATTTGTTTTTCATGTAACAAAGTTGGTCATATTGCTGCTAGATATCCTGATACGAATGGCAAAGATGAAAGAAGGGACAACAAATACAAAGAGAAAAAGGATGATCGAGACTTTAGAAAGTATAATCTTGCTATATAACTGAAGAAGCTTTTGACAATGATTCTGACAATTCTGATGAAAATGATATAGAAGTTGTGTATGTTTCTATGAAATATGATTCTGATGATGATGAGAAAATTGCACTAATCTCTTATAAGAGTAAAGGTGACCATTGGATTATTGACAGTGGTTGTTCACATCACATGACCGGTGATAAAGATAAATTTGAAACCTTAGATCAGCGCAAAGGTGGTTATGTTAAATTTGGAAATGAGACACCATGTCTTATCAAAAGGAAAGGATCAATTCAATTGACTGACAAAATTAGATGTGATGATGTATATTGGGGTGATGATCTTAATTATAATTTACTGAGTGTTGCATAGCTGAATACTTCTAGCTATAGAATTGAGTTCCATCACAAGAAGGAAAAGATCTATGATGCTACTGGTGAACTAGTTGGAAGTGGTGAGAAAACAAAAGATAACTTGTTCTATTTGGATTTAGCTGAAGAGACATGCTTTTTTGCACAATACAATGATGTTTGGTTATGGCATAAAAGGTTGTGTCATGTAAACTTTAATAACTTGGTAAGCATAAGTAAACTGAAAAAGGTGAGAGGGTTGCCTAAGTTAAAGAAACCTAAAAATGCTATGTGTAAGCAATGTCAATGAGGAAAAATGACTAAGTCTAGTTTCAAGAGTAAGACTCATACTTTAGAGGAAATTATGGAATTAGTTCATACTGACCTCTGTGGTCCCATTGGAGAGAAAAGTTACTATGGAGCTAGATATTTCATTCTATTTGTTGATGATTATTCTAGGATGATGACTGTGATGTTTCTTAAGGAAAAATTTGATGCATTCCAGTTATTTAAGTGGTACTTGGAAAAAGTTGAAAAGGACACAGGTAAAAGGGTAAAAGCACAAAGTTGTGTCACGTTTCAGGACAACTTATCAGCATAGCTGAATTTGAGTATTTCTAACTAAAATTATATTTTGTCAAACATATGGTCTAGCTAGATTCATTCTAGCTAATTTAGATAAGTTCTTCACCTTTTCCAATTGGAAATATCTATTAAAAGCATGTTTTATAACCATTACTAAAGAAATAAAATTATTTCAGAAAAGCGATGTTTCAATAACTCTTACTCTTTTTAATGATATTTTTTTACAAATATAAAAATACCCTTTTTTAGAGCACAGAGTCAAGATTATCATCATAT
>MU227760.1:67095-78241 GCA_018584345.1 Thuja plicata
TCAAAAAAAATTAAAAAAATTATAGGCATAAACTTCATCCACTTTTACACATTTCATTAGTTTACATCATCTCCAAATTTTAAACATAAATGCCATTTTTATGTCGTTAAAGTTAAAAAATGTGTGTTGTTGACCTTTTCCTTTATAAAAGTGTGACACAGCTTTGTACTTTTACCCAAAAGTTTGAGATGTTTGAGATCTAACAGAGGAGGTGAGTTTACATCCAATGATTTTAATAGTTTTTGCAATGACCAAGGCATAAAAAGATAGATGTACGCACCCAAGACACCGCCACAAAATGGTATTATTGAACGCAGAAATAGATCTATCATGGACTGTGCAAGAACACTAATGATGGAGAAAAATGTTGCACAAAAATATTGGAAAGAAGCTGTAAGTACTAGAGTCTATACCCAAAACAGAGTACAAGTCAGGAAAGGTACTAATGCTACACCTTATGATCTTTGGTATGGATATGCCCCTAGTGTAATATATTTCAAAGTTTTTGGAAGCAAATGTTTTATACTAAAGGACAACAAAAATGGAAAAGTTGAGGCTAAAGGAGAGGAAGGTATATTCCTTGGATATTCCACTAAAAACAAAGAATACAAGTGTTTGAATTCTAATACTAAAAAAGTTGTGGAAAGTGAAAATGTTAGAATTGATGAATATGTAGGAAGAAATGAAGTTTAAAGTACACAAGAACTTGAAAGTTACAAGTCATTTGTCTATCTAGATGAGGAAGATTCTAATGCATTACCTGAACCTGTGAATGAGGTTGCCAAGCAATAGCTAGTACTTGCTTAGCCACAAAGTGGAGTTGTCGAGCAACAGGAGGTGAATGCTGAGCTATGTGATGGAGATGCCGAGTCACATAATCAACCTGCATTGAAGGAGAACAATGAATCTAAAGAAAAACATGAACCTACTCTAGCAAATTATGTGAGGAGGCACCACAATCCTGATCAAATCATTGGATCAAAGGATCCTGCAGTTATGACACGAAGTAAGTTGAGAGATGGTACTTGTGTGTTATGTGATTTTGAGCCTAAAATAGTAAAAGATGGTTTAGAAAATGAAGATTGGATACAAGCCATGAATGAAGAAATTGAACAAATTGAAAAGAACAAGACTTGAACACTTGTACCTAGGCCGAATGACAAAAATGTAATTGGTACTAAGTGGGTATTCAGAAATAATCTTAATGAACATGGAGAAGTGACAATAAACTAAGCTAGACTAGTATGCAAGGGTTATGCACAAGAGGAAGGAATTGACTATGGTGAAACATTCACCCCAATTGCAAGATTAGAAGGAGTCAGAAATTTAATTGCATATGCAGCCTACAGGGGTTTTAAAGTTTATTAGATAGATGTGAAGTCTGCATTCCTCGATGGTACATTGGAAGAAGAAGTGTACATTGAACAAGGTGATGGTTTTGTTGACCCAAACAATAGGAATATGGTTTTCAGATTGCACAAGGCACTTTATGGACTGAATCAAGAGCCAAGAGCATGGTATGAGAGATTGCACAATTATCTGATAAAGATTGGATTTGCAAGAACTAATGACAAAAACAACCTGTTTTTGAAGATAGAGAAAAGAAAAGGTACTTTATTAGTTGAAATTTTTGTAGATGACATTATATTTTGTGGACAAGATGTGTTATGCCAAAAATTTGCAAAAGAGATGCAAACTGAATTTGAGATGTCTATGTTTGGTGAGATTAAATTTTGTGTTGGTTTACAAATGTATCAAATGAAGAATAGTATCTATATCACTCAAATAAATATGTCAAGGAGATACCAAAAACTTTTGGAATGGAAGATTCAAAACCAGTGAGTACACCCATGGCTACTAGACATAAGTTGACAAAGGATGATGATACTAAAGAAGTCAATCAAACCCTCTACAAATCAATGATTGGAAAGATGCAATATGTTGTACATAGTAGACCTGATATTGCCTTAGCTGTTGGAATTGTTGCAAGTTTTCTACTAATCCCAAGGAAACTCACATGATGGCAGTGAAAAGGAATCTGAGATATTTGAAAGGAACTGATGACTATGGCCTATATTACATAAAGAATGAAAAGTTTGAGCTTAGAGTTTACAATGACTCTGATTGGGCTGGTAATGTTGATGACAGGAAAAGCACCACAAGAGGATCATTTCTTTTGAAAAAATATTTATTTCTTGGAAAAGCAAGAGATAAAATTGTACCTCATAATCTACAGTTGAAGACGAGTATGTGGCAGCAACAGTCAATTGTTCTAATATTGTGTGGTTGAGTATACTACTGAAAGGTATGAAAGAGGAGATTATAGAATGAGTTGTTATTTATTGTGATAACACAAGTTCCATTAATATTTCTAAAAATCTTATAATGCACTCTAAGACAAAGAATATAGCTATCAAGTATCATTACTTGAGGGAGCTAGTTCAAAACAAAGAAGTGAGACTGGATTATGTGAACACTAAGGTACAGTTAGTAGACATATTTACAAAAGCACTACCCAAAGATGCTCATGAGTATCTATGAGATAAATTGGGGGTGATTCCCCTAAATGAAACTAATTAAGTTTTGTATGGAACTGTTGCATCAAATGTTATATTCTGAATATTTGACACATTGATGCACAGGCAGTCACACTTTAGGAAGTTGCCTAAAGCTATGAAGTTGGACACGAACATAAAAGAAGATAAATCAGAAAACAAGATGACAGGAACAACATGATACAGAGTTATGAACATGAGAATCTACATGATAAATATGTCAACATCTTTGGCATTATTGTCAAAGAGGGAGAATTTTACTGAAAGAGGGAGAGTTCACTACTTCAAGAAAAAGAGATTGATGAATAGAAACAGAAAGACATCAGTGTGATCACAGACACAGAGGGAGAAATTTTTTGAAAGATGAGAATAAGAATGAAGCTAAAGAAATTAATGAAGATTTGTTCATATCAAGGAACACAGTTAAATTTTTGGATTGTATGGTAACTATGCTTGTTAAATTATTTTTTTAAATGTTTAGTTTTTTCCATCAATGCCAAAGAGGGAGATTGTTGGAAAGTTACAATGCAAACAATGGTTGTTTTTCCATTGATGTCAAACCTTAGATGGTGAGACTATTGCTATCTATTTGAGTACCATATATATTGATTGATGAAGAAAATTTAACAAGAAGACCAATTGGAATGGTTGAGTTAAGGCAAATAACAAGGGTACTTGATCAGTTAGCACATTAACAAAGCAATGTGTTGTTTATCTTTTGATGGCAGTTTTACTGGCTGGTTTGTGACAAGCACCAGTATGCTGAGCTGAATTTCTAGTGACGACCGAGCACTAGTAAAATTGCCAAGAAAGTTTAGTATTTGCTGAGTGAGAACACAATGGTGGTCGAGTGCCAGTATTTGGATTAATGCTGAGATTTAAGATCTCTGGCCAACATAGTTAATTTTATTGGGATATGTAAAGTTAATTAAAGATTGATCCACATTATTTAATGCATGGGTAACCATAATTAATGCATGAATTCAAGATTTAATCAAAGACTAATTTGGAGAAGTAAATGGTAATGTAATGATGGGATGATCTATTGGATTTTACCTAACCTAAGATCTACAATCTTGATTAAGTGGTAAAGATTTATTTGACCTAGATGAAGAGGTATAAGATAACCTCAAGGGGTTATTCATTTACGTAATGTGCTTGTGTGTATGCAAGAGGATTGCATAGTTAATTTACTGATTGGCATGACCTGGTAGAGAAGGCTGGACAGAGAATTAGAGAATTGCATGAGTGATTGCTTGATGAATTTCCAAGCAGATCAGAAAATTGAAATGAGAATGAAGGCCACTCAGTAAGTTAGCATTAGAGATGAAATTGGATATAGATTTGCAAAGTAAGTTGTATGTATTAGATCACAACTGTTGATTACTTTCTAACCATTGTATCAGTCAAAATCCTTTAACAAGGTTGACCTAACAGTCATTGTGTAAATCCCCTAAATAAGGTGACATTCAGGTGGAATGTTCTAAGTCCTCTAACAAGGCCACTCCTGATAGGGTGATTAAATCCTTTAACCAGGGCACATTTAGCAATGTGTTTTGTAACCTTTAACAGGGTTGGCTCCTAACAGAGCTCACTTCAGAAGAGTGAAAACTTGGTAGCATGTTACTGGTGGTTTTTCCCAAATTGGGTTTCCACATTAAATACTTGTGTCAAATTGTGTGAATGTTTATGGTTTGTTTTACAGTTAGGTTTTTTCAAGTTAATTACATCTGTACAATAAACTGCATGTTTAAATTGTTTACATATGCTACTACTTCTGAGTAGATCTAAGTTGTTTAAATTGCTGCAAAGTTTCAATTGGTACATCTAGACCTGAGGATAAATGATTCAACCCTCCCCTCTCAGTTATTCTAACTTTATTCTAACAATAGGAACACATATTTACTATCACTTTTAATATCACCACGCAAGAGTCTTATCAGATATGGGTATTGAGCCAAGAATAAACACTAATCCTTTGTCATAATACCCAACAACAAATCTCCTCTCTCTTATATGTGAATCATCATGTAATCCACTAGGTTTCCTAGACAATTTGAAATAGGTCACACCAAGACATTCCCACGGTGTGAAGGAATGAAATGAGGACCACCTCGAACATTACAACATGCCTTGCTCAAGACAATTCCTACTCCATCTCCAAATAACTTGGTTCAAATGGATAAGATAAAAATGCCACACATACATAGATGGTACCAAAAGAGATAAGGGATTTACATCCAAAAAGGATCGATCCAATAAACCATATGTCACATCCAATGAAGAACACTCATTGAATCCTCTTGGTGACAACCTCAACCAAAACATACAGACTATCATATCACATCAACCAATATGCAAAATAAAGTCAGTTCCACAACATCTAATACACCAAGAGGTTGGATTAAGATATTTTGACATCAACGAAAATAGCATAGATTACATAAACCTCATATTTAACAATCTCTCCCTTTGTCATTGATGCCAATATTCATCAATACCAAAGCATAGAAAAAACTTCAACCTTTCTCCAACTTTCTTCCCCTTTGAAAACAATGAACAAGGGAACAACAAGTTATCCTTTGCTAACATACTCTTATCCCTGTGCTAGGAATCCACTAAGCATTGATCTAGAAAGATATAAATATGAAGCACTAGACCAATGGACACACACTAGTGGATCTAGTGAATACTAGGAAGTGTAGAAAAATGCCCAACGTCCCCTTGAGATACTCAAATGTATCCTTGCACAAAGGTTTGGTAAATAGGTTTTCTATATATTCCTTTTTGGAAACAAATAACAACATTAACTACACCTTCCTCAATGTTCTCTCTAATAAAGTGATATCTGATGTGAATATGTTTTGTTTTGTAATGCATTACTAGATTCAATGATATACTTATAGTTCTTATATTATCACATAGGATAGGAATTGGTTCTTCAAAGCTATCTCCTATATATTTAAGGTCTTATTCATCCATAATACCTAGGTACAACATGAGGATGTTTTAATATAATATGATTCAATAGTAGATAACATTACACAATCCTACTTTTTGCATGACCAAGCAACTAATCGGGAGCCAAGAAATAATTCTCTACCACTGGTACTCCTATTTTCCAAACAACCTACCCAATCTACATCTATATATGCCACCAGTTGAAAAATATGACTCTCTCATATAACATAACCTCATATCTTCTATTCCTTTCAAGTATCTGAAAAATCATCTTTATTCCCTTACCATGTAACTCTTTTGGTTCTTGCTGAAATATGGTTGCCAAACATATTACATACATAATATATGGTCTGGTAGGAGTTAGGTACAACAATCCTCCAATCATTGATCTATAATTAGTTGCATCCTCTTTTGGTGAATCCTCCTCCTCAGACTACTTACATTCGGTAACCAGCGGAGAACATACATGTTTTCAATTTTCTAAGCTAAACTTATTTAGTAACCCTTTCACACACTTGGCTTGAGAAATAAAAATTCCTTTTTTTTTACTTACTTTCAATCCAAGAAAGAAATTCAATTCACCAATCATAAACATTTAAAATTTCTTCTACCTTTCTTTAGCAAACTTCTTACATAGATCATCTCTTCCTCCAAAGATGGTATTATCAACATACACAACAACAATCAAAAGTATTTTTAGGTATATATTGTTGTCTGCCCATCCTTTTTTGAATCATTGACTGATTAGATATTTATCTAATTTTCCATACCAGGCCCTGGGTGCTTGTTTCAACCCATACAGGGGTATGTGCACCAAGTTTTGAGTCAAAAAGTCAACACATCTTTAAAAAAATTCAAATTTCATATAACCCAATCGAGTTATTGAAAATTTGAAATTGTTCTAGGCTTGGTAACCAAGCCTAGAAAATATTATTAAAAAACTCTATGTTTCTCAGAACCCCATCGGGTTCTGAGAAACATAATATATTTTTTAAAGCCCATGACTTAGGCCATTTCTAACGCATAAACTGTGGAGTGGCAAAGTGGAGGAGGAAAAAAAACATCAAAACCCAATCATGCTCTGAAGAAAAAAACATTTCTTGTACATTTTCAAGTAATGGTGCCCCATAGCAATGGTATGTTTCATCATTTTTTTTAATTTTTTAATTTTTGCATTTGTAATCAAATTAGGTTATGATATTGATTATTTATTTTGTTTTTTTAATTTCATATCAGATTCATCAAACAACCCAAGAAGAAGAAAAAGAAATGAAAGACCACCCTTGTAGAAGAACACCTATTGCAAAACCGTCAAAATCCTCCTCAACAACCATCGGCACCTATAAACCCTCCAAAAAATCTTCCTTAACCACCATCACCTCCCGTAAACCCTCCTCAAAATTCTCTATGTCCATAAGAATCCCCACCTTTAGACCCTCCACATGTGTCATTAGGTCATGTAAATGCAACACAAGAGGAGATCGTGCAACGCCTTAACCAAAATAGTGCACAAATTAATATATTACTCAATAGGTTGAAGGCTTCTGGTCTTCAACATCACTCTACCCTCACCACTATGTTAGAACAAATATCCAATAGTGCAAATGAGGTGTCTCAAGAGGTGGAAAAATGGGGTTCATGGAGGGATAAATGTCATACATGTTATGTTGATGGTTTCTCATATGAGGATGTTAAAAGAAAGGCCATACAAAAACATGACATATGTGCCCTTTTTATTGATCCTAATACTAGCACCTCCCTAGAAGATAATACAAAATGGTTTCCTATACATTGGTGTGCTCATAGGGGGATGAAATTATCTTTTTGGGATAGGTGGTACATAGTATTTGACCAACCACCTTGTAATAATAATGAGGTGCCTTTATATTTTTTCAGGAAGCTGTACTATGAGTTTATCCTTGATGAGAAGCCAAATTACATTGACTTTCATGAGTTTTGAGGTAGAGGGAGAGTCTTTGTGCAGGATAGACCTGGGGCACATAGGATTACACAACAACAAGAGAGGAGGCATACTATGAGAAAACTCATCATTCATGTTTTGGTCCCAGTAGTGGTGAAGGATTCTATGGATATACAGACTCTTCATGCAGCTGCATCATTGAATGATGCCATTATCCAACATGGCACTCAATTTGTTGGAGGAGAGGATAGATCAGTGCTTGTGCCACATCCATCTTCATGAGATGCGCCATTATGATCATCCCATCCCATGCCAGCTCCATCATCATCAGACACACCATTAGGATCATCTCATCCTATGCCAGCTCCATTATCATCTGATATGGTTCTAGGGTCAGCCCATCCCATTGAGGATATCTACATCAGTTGTAATGGTATATGTGATAGGGTAGATATTCATGTGAGTGTGGATGGTTTGATATCCCATTCATATGTACGTCATGAGATAAGATGTCAGGAATCCAATACTAAGGATATGATCCTCACAAATGATCTAAAGACAATGGTGTTTGGTAGAGAGCCAACACGGGCTTGTTTAAATTTGTGTTTTGACATGTTATTTTAATTAATTACCTAAATCTGTTAAAATTCAAAAAATATTTATGAATAGAAGAATCTAAATTGATACAAAAATAATATGCATTACAGGGTGTAGGTGCTAGTACAAGCACACCAAGGAGTGCTCGTTCTAGTAGATGTGGACATTTAGCTCAAATACCTAAGGTAATATTTTATAAATATTCATAAAATAGAATAATACGTTGTTTTCAAAATATCATATCTTAATAATTTGTATGGTGGTAACTTAGCAAGATTATCAACTTTTGACAATTTTACATTATTCTTACATATCTTTATTGAAACTATTACCTTTCTGACTTCTTCTACATCATTTTAAGATCAAAATGACCTTGGTATACTATATGTGTGCATTACATCAATATTTAACACCGTTTAATCCATGAACCCCCAAATTGATCTTTTAGATCAATTATGCCAATAAGGCATTATATAGCATCTCATTACATAAAGTGACCCTTCGGCCATGTAAACATGTGAAATGTCATTAATTGATCTCATTACATCCACAAATGAAATTTTATGGTCTTTGTTTAGTCTTCCCCTTCTAGGGTCTTCTAGGTGACCCTGTCTTCCTTCTTGCTCCCTTGGTGCTCTACACCATATTGTATTGTTGATTAGATGTATTGGTGTATTAGTGTATGTTTTTTTTTCTATTGATTTATGGCCAAAGAATGAGTCCTAATGTAATTCAACTCAAGGAATTCATAAAAGGATGGTACTTCCTCAAGGAATTAGGTTGAACGCAAAGGCTTCAATAGAGATCCTTGGCTTTTGGTAACCTAGGCATCATACTTTTGAAAAAGTTCACTTCCTTGTCCAACCATCATGACTCAAACTGATTTGAACTCTATCCCTCCATCCATGGAGTCAATTAAACCAATTTTGAACTCATACATAGACTCATACCCCATCCAATCACTTATTGGCTTCTGAATCAACCCCGAACATCATTTGGAACATCCAACCATTATCCTTTTACTCTTATTTCTTGTTGAAAATGATGTTCATACAATCTCTGATTGTTTAGTGACTGTGAATGTCCTCAATCATTCAATACACCTCCATGGCCTCCTGAAGACTCCCAAGATATAATTTCTAAGACACCCCATGAACCCCTCAACTTATCTCAAGGTCCTTATCCTATCTCTCAAAGCACATTCACTTGCTAGTTTAGTAAACTCTACTCTCTAGCATTTCACTGTCATACTAGGATAGTCCCCATATACTGGTCTATATCTTGTTGATAGATAAGAACCCCTCTATACCCTAGGTTCATAAGCACCCCAAATATTTTCATCACTGCCCATACCACCTACTCTCAACCTAAAAGCACTCCAAATCCCCCCATGCTAAGGGTAAACATACTAAAACATACTCGTTGTTAGGCTACAACAATCTTATTACTTGCTGCAAAAGTGGTCCTAACCTCTGATCTCCATGAATACAATATGGACCATCCTTCTCTAAATGTGACTAATTTTTTTTTAAAGAATAGTCTTGTGTGTGAAAGAAGAAATTTTTTTATTGTAATAATGGTTCGTAAAATTTGTTTATAAACTTGTGATAATAGAGTTGTGGAGCATAAGAATTTGTGGAATTCAAGTGAATCATAATCTTGATTGTAAAATATTGTTTATATTTATTTGGTGTTTTATAGGTCTTGTTAGGGGCTCAGATTTCTAAGATTGATGATGTCACCCTTTCTGCCATTGACTTTGGCTTACAGAACTATGTTGTATCATATTTTGCACACCTCTTGTTTATAGTTTTAATTGAACCCATGTGGTATCATGATAGTATTTCTCTTATATTAATTTTGTTTTTGTTATCCTACCCCACCAAGCTCAAGGTCATTAGGAAAGTGGAAGAAATCATCAGGGAAACAGAAACAAAAAAGGTAATTAAGTCCAATTTAAGTATATTTTCTGAAATGTATTATGAACATTTCAATGTAGTCTATATTGATGAATGCACTTGACTTGTTTATTGTGTACATGTAGAATCAATTGGGTTTCACTGAACTAATGAATGCACGAGACACTATTGATGTTCAGAAGAGGGAGGAGGTAACATGTTTTCATATTTACTTTCAATCCCATTCTTGGTTTTTCAAAATATTTTAGAAACCATGTTCCTCTATTAGTATGTCTTTTTCTATGAGTTTTCATACAGGAATTGGTCATAGCTTCCTCATATGAGGTGAATACTCATATGAGTATAGTAGAACCATCTTATATTATGGTATGTATTTGTTCTATATACATGTTAAAAAAAATTGTTTAGAGACGAGTACATGCATTTATAATTTTATAGCTTGCTTGTCAACAACTTTGCGTTATTAACTTGCACATGAATTCACATTTCCCTAATATAGCTTCCTTCTCCACTTCCTAGTGATCCCTTTCCTAGCACAGGAGATCCAGATGAGGCTTCAATATGCATTTGAATTATCTATTATTTCTAGACTATAACGTCTTTTCTATTTTACCATATAGGAAAAGGTCCGAAATGATTCGTCAATGGTTTTGGCTCCCTCCAACACAGGAGTTCCAACTCGTGATGTGGTATGCATTTTATTTTTAGTCCATGCATTATTTATTTTTATTATTTCTTTTTTATAACATGTATTTGTATTATTTGTTTTTCCTATTATAGGACCCTTCACGAGTGCCCTTCCTTCCTCTACATGGCCATTTTCTAGGAGTCCCTCTCGCCCATGATAGAGCCCATTTCTTTTATCATTCAACCCAAGCATAGGAGAAAGGGATGAGGTAATCGATAATTCAACTATCAACGAATTACAAACCAATATTTATTTATTTTGATATTATTTTGAGATAAGATATATGGCTTAGCATTTGAATTGTTCTTGTTCAGAGACTTAGTGACCCAAGTGTTGGTGTGAAGAAGCTCAATTTTGAGGATCCACCACAGTCATAGATATATTGAGACATTGTATAGATCTAGTTGTGGTCATTGAACGACATATATATATATATATACATATATATATATACATATCTATACATATATATATGTATAGATATGTATATATATATGTATATGTA
>MU227760.1:113962-157316 GCA_018584345.1 Thuja plicata
GATCCATTAAGAAGTTATTGTAATGTGCATCATGCACTCTCACTCTCTCTATTTCTCTTTAGGCTATGGCCTCATTCATAATATCACAAAGGGGTTTTTCTTTTCTTTTCCCCTTATAAAACATCTTATCTCTCTTGTCTTTGGATCGTTTGATGAATGCCTTAGATCTAGTCTTCATGGTAACTTTTCTCCATTTTCTAACTCTCTTGGATTTTTTATGTTCCTTTGATCTTCCATTGTTATTTCTTACAGAAAATGATCCCAATTTTTTAGAGAAGTGGAGAGTGTGTAGAGGACCTAATACAAATCAATCAAGTAAGTATGAAGACTATTTCATTCAGGAAGATATGTTGTTTAAAGGTATACAGTTATGTATACCGAGAGGATCAATGAGAACTAATCTGATCAAGGAGAAACAAAGTAGAGGATTGGCTGGACACTTTGGCATTTATAAAATATTGATTTTTATAAAGGAGAGGTACTTCTGGCCTCAGTTGTCAGTTGTATAAATATGTTCAAAAATTTGTAAGAAGTTGTGGATTCTATCAACTTGCAAAGGGAGTGAGTCAGAACATTGGTTTGTATACACCTATTACTGTTCCTGAGAAACCTTGGAGAGATATCAGCATGGATTTTGTTCTCGGCTTACCTAGGATAGAAAGAGGTAATGATTCTATATGTGTTTTTGTGGATAGATTTTCTAAAATGACACATTTCATACCATGTAAGAAAACATCAGATTATAGTGCATATAGCAGATTGTTTATTTAAGGAGATTGTCAGATTGCATGGATTACCAAGAAGTATCATCTTTGACAGAGACAACAGGTTTGTAAGTTATTTTTGGAGAACACTTTGGAAGAAGTTGAATACTAATTTGAAATTTAGTTCTACATTTCATCCACAGATTGATGGACAAACAAAATTTTGGGTAACTTGTTGAGATGTTTAGTTGGAGACAAACCAAGCAATTGAGATTTGATGTTGGCACACGCAGAGTTTGCATAAAATAGTTTAGTAAACATAAGTACTGGAAAGAAACCTTTTGAGATTTTTTCATGACACACAACCTAGAGGTATATCAGATTTGAGAGACATTGTTTGTGAAGTGAAAAGAAGTGTTGGATCAGAGGAATTTGTAGATGTTATGAAGACATTGCATGAGGATGTAAAGAAAAAGCTAGAGAAAAGTAATCAGAAATACAAAGATGATGTAGACAGATCAAGAAGACATAAGACATTCAAAGTAGGTGATGATGTGATGGTTCATTGTAATAAAGGAAGATTTCCTATTGGAACATATGGGAAACTAAAGATGAAGAAATTTGGTCCTTGTAAAATACTGAGAATATTTGATAGTGGAAATGCTTATGAAGTTGAATTACATGATGACATGGATATATCACCTATATTCAATATTTTAGACTTATATGAATATCATGAACCTGATGAAGAAGTAACAGTATCAAGTGATTATCCTAAGAAGTAGATAGAGGAAGTTGAGAAGATCTTGAAACAAAGAGTTGCCAAAAGTACAAGAGGAAAGGAATACATGGATTATCTAGTAAAGTGGATAATAGAACGATTGATGACTCATCTTGGATTTCTCAATCTAAGTTGGATTCATTTTAGGTTGGAACTGATACATGATTTGGGGAATAATTTCTTTTCAACCCCAGGTGCCTAATGTAGGAGCATCTTGGGTCTTTGGAAATCCTGATCAACCAAAAATATGTTTACTTCATTCCTTAGTCTGTTGTCTGTTGCTCGGCATGTTTGTTCTCTGTTGATCAACATGCTTGTTCAGTAGTTCGGTCATGCTTTTTTTCTGTTGCTCAGTCATGCCTGTGCTAAGTTGGTTTATTTGGGAGTTGGAGCTATTGGTCGACCTCTTCATTTAATTTCCATAGCTGGATTTATTTGGGATCTATCTTGGGATCCATGTGGACCTAAATCTGTGTCTCTCCTTTGTATTTGGGTGTCAACCTCTCTGGTGGACTCTTGTATATATTACTTTGTATGTTCTTAGTTTGTTAGCAATTCTTAGAGCAAGAGGCAAATGTTAAGATATTGAAGATATGAGTTATCTATTGTAAGAAGATCGAATTGTAATACATTTCTTTGTATATGGCCATAACCAGGAAGGCCTTACAGCCTGGCATGTATTAAGTTTGATGATTTAATAAATAAAGATCACTATGTTTCTCTTTCTCTCTATGTTTATGCTACATTGTATCTGCAATTTGGATGGTTTTGGGTGTGCCCTAGGCCCCTCTCCAACCTCCTTACGTCAAAATATGTCTATGTGTCTCATAGTCCTAAAACAACCACTTCTTGGATTTTTGGATATGGTACATGCACTTCATAGAAGCATATAAAATTCAACATATAAAGTGTAATAGAATGATGGTAAGAGGTCTCAATGTTGTCAAAACAAAACACATTATATTTTGATAGCATACCTTCTACGCCTTATTCCTATCACAACAATGGATCCTATTCGGTAGTCAATACCCTCTCCATCAATGACTTTAGTTGTCAATTTATTTTTTTCCTCAATACAAAGTCACAAAAAGTAATCATTCCCTTCCTCATTTCTCTCATCTACAACAACTGCATATACATGACCTACAATTTATAGAGGGATAAGTTAACACACTAAACACTTAACCACCTAATAAAATGAGTTCAAGTAGGTTCAACAGAGTTCATCTCAGAATGAATAATAAATTGAGAAATTACATGGTTCAACTAGGTCAGATATGTGATCAAAATTCATTGATGCTTCAAACTGGCTCAATTATAGTGCTCTAAGAATTTGATATGTATCAAGCAGTTGAAAAGGTGTATAAGACCATTCGTCAACCCACTCTTTTGATTTGCATTCCTCCCATGCAAAATTCATACAAGACAAGAAAAAACATACCATTAATCTAGTATAAATACCCAATGATGATACACTTGAACTTCTAAATGAGTGAATGTCACTTGATTCTATAAGTTTAAAACAATCTAGATAGTTTTCAATGTTAGACTCGCCTATAAACAGAAAAAAGCTATTAACCATAGACTTACCTTCATTACCTATTCCCATCATAGAGTTGCACCATCGCATAATTTGTTCTACATTTATTAACTATGCACCACCTTCATGCTTCAATTCCTCTATGGCAAGAGCTCTTTTTACACATGCACCCACACCATCATGCTCATCTTTTCGATGCCCCACCTCAGTAAAATTCAAAAAATGTTGAACGCCACTTGTCACATGCATCCAACTTGACCAATAGAACATCCTTGAATTATTGAATTGTGAGGTGAAATTGTCTGACCATATTATGTGTTGGTTGTACTAAATACCTCTTTCCCTTCAATTCTCATAGAAAACTTTGAAGCAACCTTGTACAAACCTTGATGAATGTGTGTGATCATCATTGATGTAGAAGTGATACTCTCTTAAAATATTTCTATTTGCGTATGTGTTATCATGTGTATGCAATAATTCTATATACATACAAATATCGTCACTTGTATATAATGGTAATACATTGCTTGCACTTCATTCTGAGGTTTAAGTGTATAATTGTCAAAAAAATCAACAATGGAGACAATAGTACCAGGGGGAAAAGTGTCCTTACATATCTTGAATTTCTCATCCAGCCACCTAGATCTATGTGAATGATGTATGTACTCATAAACTAGTTTCTCTTGAAAAATGTTCATAAAATCAGATACACTATATCATTTTCACTAACTCACACCTCTTAAGTTCTTTTCCATATTTTAGACCATAAGTTACTATCTTCTTTTTTTACAAAATAAACTAGTGTATTTCCAATCTCATTTGGGCTCTCTAGATGGTGACATATTCACAACTTTCTCATACCACAACATGCACTACAAGATCCATTGAAACACATCATCTTATAATAAATGCAACCATCATCTTGATTGTATAATACACTTGACATAAAATCTCTTGATGATGTATGAGGTTATTGAAGACCACATTCCTGCAAAATAGTGCTAGTGTGCAAAGTACAAAAAACATGATGATATATATCATAATGCATGGAAAATTCAATATGTACCCTGTAATAACATGTGGTGCATGCATGATTAATCTTGACGTAAAAGGGTTTTTCTATTTCAAAAAATATTTGACTAATTTTAATTTGAGGAAATCTTTGGAGGAATCATTCATAAAATTATGTTTGTGTCATATTAAAAAAGTGTTTTGGATGTTGCATATGATTTGTAGATCTGATTCTCCTCCATACACAAAATCCATGCTAATATCATTCTGAGGTTTCTCAGGAACAAAAATCAGTGTATACAATCTAGTATTATGACTTACTCCTTTTGCAACTTGAAAAACTCCAAACCTTTTCACAAATTTTTGAACATCCTTATACAACTGAGGCAAAAAATACCTTTCCTTAAGTAAACTCAATATCTTATCAATACCAAAATGTCCATCCAAACCACTACTATGTTTTTCCTGTATAAAATTAGTTCTTGTTGATCCTCTCGGTATGAAAAATTAAATACATTTGGACAACATATCTTCTTCAATGAAATATTATTCATACTTACTTGTTGATTTGGAATAGGTGCTCTGCACAATCTCCACTACTAATAAAAATCAGGATCATTTTCATAAAAATTCTTCATGTCATCAAAACCAAGAACCTCAATTCTCATTTTAGTCAACAAAGATCTTCTTCTACTCAATGCATCAGTAACTCGGTTAGAAACTCCACTCTTATGCTTACTCACAAATGTGAAATTCCGCAAATACTCTACCCATTTCATGTGTCTCTGATTCAACTTATTCTGACTACACAAATATTGTAAATCCTTATGATCAGTATACAACACAAATTCACATGGCATCAAAGAATGTCTCCATTTCTTCAGATCTTTAATAATATCATAGAATTCTTGATCATGGACAGAATATTTTCTTTTTACATCATTCAAATTTTCACTAAAGAAAGAAACAAGTTTACCTTCTTGGGTCAACAAGACTCCTATTTCACTTCCACTTGCATCACATTCAACTTGAAATACCTTATTGAAATCAGGTAAGGCTAACACAGGCAATTCAAAAACCTTTTTCTTCAAAGTCTCAAAAATCTTATTAGCTCCATGTGTCCATTTGAATTCTCTTTTGTCTCCTCTCATTTCTCACTCATAGCATTACAAATAGAATTGAAATTTCTGATAAAATTCCTGTAAAAACTTGTCAATCCATGGAACAATCTTACCTCACTAACATTCTCAGGTGTAGGAAAACTAAGTAGAGCTGGAACCTTCTCAAGATGCATCTTCAAACCATCATCTGAAATCACAAAACCTAAATACACAAGTGTTTCTTTCATGAAGGAGCATTTTTTCAGATTTATCACCAACTTTTCTTCTTTCAATCTTTGTAATACTTGTCTTATATACATAAAAATGCTCTTCTCTAGTCATACTGGATATCAGAATATCATCCAAGCATACAATCACACATTTATTCAAGAATTTATTCAAAATTTCATCATTAACCTCATAAATGTACTCGGTGCATTAGTTAAACCAAAAGGAATAACCAACTACTCATAGAAACCTTCTTTTGTCTTGAAAGAAGTCTTCCATTCATCATCTTCTCTGATTATGATTTGATGATATTGACTCGTCAAATCAATTTTGATAAAATATTTTTCTCCACTCAAAAAATCCATTATATCATCGATCCTTGGTATAGGAAACCTATACTTAACTATGATTTTATTGATTTCTCTTGAATCAGTGCACATTCACCTTTCTCCATTCTTCTTAGATGCCAATACATCTGGTACTACACATGGACACAAAATTTCTCTGATTAAACCCTTTTTCAACAACTCATGAACTTGTCAGTTGAGTTCTTCATTCTTAGATGGTGTCAACTGGTGTGGTGCCTTGTTTGGTAAACTATCTATAGGAGTTAGATCCATATAATGATTAATATCTCTCATCGATGGAAAACCATTTGGTACATTATCTAAAATGATCTCCTTGTACTTGGTAAGCAATTTGTCAACATCTACAGGAACTTTATCTTTTGTATTCTAACTCAGTTTGTTAGGAATCAAAGCATAACAAATTTTATTTCTTTTCAAATACTTAATAAATTGTCTACCTTCCATCAAACAAACTTTCACAGATGTACATATCTCATCAACAGATTCTTCAACCAAAGGTAACAATATTTGTTTATTTCCATCAACCGAAATAGTATATCTATTCACTCATCAATCATGTATAGCATGCCTACCATATTGCTAAGGTCTACCCAACAAAATATGACAACAATCAATTGGAATAATATCACACAACACCTTATAATAATAATTTCCAATTTTTAGATTCACAAAACATTTTTAACTCATCATTAATGTATGCTCATCCTTGATCCATGAAATTTGATAGGGCTTCAAATGCTTCATTCTTTCTAACTACAACTTTGTGATCATTTCCTCACATGCGAGATTCTCTGAGCTTCCACTATCAACAATTACCTTCCAAACTTTGTCTAAAACTCTACATCTGGTCTTGAAAAAACTTTTCCTGATAGGATCTTGCTTATCTTTGTTACTCCATATTTTCCTTCTAATCATTACATTTCCTTTTCTTCTCAGGCTCATTCGGTGACTCCTCTCGTACCAAAACATTTCTTCTACTACCGACTTTCTTTCTTGCATGTGTACACTCAAAAGATCTATGTCCTTCTTCACCACAATTGTAACAAGTTCCTTGGAACCCTCTTCTTCGATAACCACCTCAGGCATAGTTTCCTCTCCTCAGAATGAACTTCCATCTTTCCTTTCTATCTTTCCTTTGTCTTGATGTGTCTAAAATTGTCTTGTCTATTTCAGATATACTCTTTTCACTATGAGAACTACCTCTTCCTCTAGGTAATCTACCACCTCTTCCTCTTTGCCTTTGTTCATATCTTTTGTTCAATTTCTCCCCAGCCTTTAGGGAAAACTTATATGCCTCTTCAATGCTCTACATCTTTACCAAGCTGATATCATCTTTTATAAAACTTCTTAAACCATTCATATATCTTTCTATTCTTTCCACTTCATCTTCAACATGTCCAGATCTGATTTCTAATCTGTAGAATTCCTCACTGTAATCTTTTACTGAGCTATATTTCTTCTTCAAACTTTGCATTCTCCTAACTAAGTTAATTTGGTAATCACAAGGTAGAAACTTGCCCTTCAATTTGTTTATTATCTTGTACCATACCTTGATCTTATCTTTACCCTTCTTCTTTCAATCCAATTGTAGATGCTCCCACCACAAGGATGCATGACCTTTCAACTTTGTACTTGCAATCTATACTTCCTTATCCTCTAATACATGTGTGTGTGAATATTGTACCTACAAGCTGCAACACAAAACTTTAGTATGTCATTATATTAATGGTTAGAACTATGAAAATTGAAGGAAAAGCATAAATGAACCATCAAAATTGACATATTGCTTCCTATCTAAGAAGAGTGTGATTTAAGCTATAATTGCCGTCAGATTATGCATAAACCAGTGACATATTCAGTCCTAGAATGGATAATTAAATGAGAAAATGAAGCTAATTGACAAACAATTCATGCTTAAGATGATGCAAATGTTCAATTTGAAGCACAAATGAAAGTTATCTAATTAGCTATGTGATATTAAAAATGATAGCATAAGAGTACATTAAGAAGTCAAAGAATTGGGGCCAATTGATCTCAAAATTCAATCCTTTTATAGAAGAATTTGAGAGATGAGTGGTTGAGATTGCTTTGTGAGGAGAGGTGGAGATTGAGTCTTTGGTGATCCATGTGAGAGATCAATGTGAGCGAACTCTCATTGGCTTATGGATTGACTTTCCATGTGCCATTGATGAGTTGTAATTAAAGACTTTATTTAATTCCTTTTAATTAATTTATTTAGCCAAGGATTTAATTGTATTGATTTGATTTAATTGGGGCCAATGTAATTAATGTGAGTTAGTGATGAAATCACTTTGATTTTTGGGAAATTGATTTTGATGAATTGTGCCAATAATCAAATAGCTGGATTGACATAATTAGGGGTATGATCACACTTAGGGAGAATAGGGTCTCTAGTTAGAGTAGACCAAATTAGGGTGGTTTTATTTTCCCCTCTTTTAATTGATGTGCGAGAAACACATTGATTAAAAGAATGTCTAATTTTGACTTCAGAAAGTTTGAGAATTGCACACTTGATTGGATGAAATGCTTGATGAGATCAATCTTAAACTTGATTGAACTAAGACTAATAGTATCAAATTTGAAATTGATCGAACAAAGGTTGATTAAGAAGATATCTAAAAATCCCAATTATGAACTTGATCGAACAAAACTTGGTAATACTCACTCTGAACTTGATCAAAGGAAGGTCAGTATGATGCTACTGAGAGTCGTGATGTATCAATTCTTAACTTGATTGAACAAGAATTGATAATAATGACTCTAAACTTGATCAAACAAAGGCTAGTATAAAGTTTTTGAGAGCTTGATAAAGATATAAGAGATTGTAGGCATAAATATCTAGTTTGTTTAGCACTAAAACCTTCTACCCAATAGTCCCAACTTGATCAAAGGAAACTACCATTCCCCTAGTATTTTGATGATGAAGTCAATTTTTTGTTGTTTGAACCATAATTTGATTGGTTTTGAGTGTGATCATGCACCCTCAGGAATGAAATCAATTAAATACAATAAAATCCATCTTTAGAATGACAGATCAATGGAATAGATTGATTGGATCGAGAAAGAATCAATTAGAAAATGCATTGAAGTGAAAGTGTGTTAAGAGAAAACACAATTTTACCAAGTTGACTACTTGAAAATGTAAATCTTGAGTATGATAAAATGATGTATGACCAAGATTTCAATGAATAACGTGTAATTGAGTGATAGAGAACCGAGAAAAATTGATTGTGTAAATCATGTGAATCATTTTCAGAACACATAGAGCAATTCTACATTTGGAAGAGACTTTTGCAAAAAATTTATTGTTGTTAGAAAGATCAGCCATGCATTCAATTTTATTCCTATACATCTGAGAAGAAGAAAAAATAATTTTTAGAGTTTGGGAAGAGTTTTGCAGCCTTTGAGCAATTCCAAAAGGTCAATATAAGTCTCAAAAATCACTTTTTACCCATTCATTTTCTCTTTTATCCTCAGTAAATCTTAATGTCTACAGAGAAGATAGTGGTCACCATGGAGAGACATCTATTTGAGCTATCACTTTTTCACAAGCTCTTGACCCGCTATGCACAACTAGTTACTACATCGAGACCTACCTTTTTATCCTTCTATTTTTCATTTAGTCACTTTTTGGAGTAGTAAGGAGCCTTTCAATTCTGAGTCGCATCCGGTATCCCGGATCACATCCTATTTTTTTCAAAAATTCTAGATCACATCCAATAAATTTTGGATTGCTTCCCGTAGGGCTTTAGGGCATCATTTTTAGTGTTTTATGTCCAGTCTGCGAATTGTGTCGCATCTTGTGAAAATAGGGTCACATCTTGTATCTTGTGTCATATCCTATCAAAATAAGATCATTTCCTAGATTCCCCATCACATCTGATAAATTTAAAATCTAATCAAGGATGTGAGATTGCATCCAGGAAAACCTTTTAAGTTTTTTGAGCATGCCTTTTTTGATCCTACAGCCGGTGTGATTCTTTCATCTAAAAGATGCATTCGATCTATCTATCAAAGCATCATGCCTATCTAACAAGTGATGGTGGGAACGGGTCTTTACGAAGCTCAAAGGTTAAAGGAAGTTCACCTTCAGAAGGATCCAACAATTGGCTTAATGACTTAAATCCAAGTTGTTCAAGATCTATCCATTAAGTCATTAAGCCTGAGTACCACATGACTTTGGCAGGTCTGACATATGTTAAAGACTTTAATAGAGTGATTACAATTTATTTTTGATTGAACAGATGATGTAATGGCTTAAACTCAAGATGTAGTTCATCTATCTATCAAACCATTAAGTGGTGGTGACAGTTGTCCTCCTGATGATGTGGGTTCCACTTGCATAAATTTAACCAAAGATTAAAATATTGACAAGTTCTGATAGATCCAACACTAGAATTAAAGACTTAAATTGGAGATGTGTGAAATCTAACAATCAAGCCATTAATCCATGATGCCACATGTCCTAGTGGGTTCGGCTAAAGTCATAAGGAAGGAATTAAAAGGCAATCATTTTATTTTTGATCTGACGGTCAACTTAAAGACTTGATGATGAAATGATTGGGATCAAATGTATAATCCATTAAGTCTGAGTGGCATCTGGAAGTTAGTGGTTCCAAGTGAATGGGTTATTGCTAGATCTTAGAAGGAAAAGATCAGGTACAAGATTGTTCAAAGACCTAACATGAGACATAGATCTTGTTTAGATCATGTGGTGTGTGTGAAATCTCTGAGAAAACCAAGAGTTAATCACAATATTCAGCGACTTGGAAATTACTCAGTCGTGCAATCTCGAGATAAAGTCAAGGTTAAAGTGCATATTCATGTCAGGTTAAGAGCCAAGGATTAAGATAAGTTAAATTGCAAACAAGTTTGAACAGATCTGATGGCAGGCCTGATGAATTAAAGGGAATATGTGCAAGATCTAATGATTAATTTTTCATGCCGTGATAACATGTGCCTGATCCAATTTTGAGCCGAGATAACTTAAAAGCTCCAGCAATTATGCTTTAAAATAAAGATAGGACTTGATCTCGACCATCGAAATTTTAGTCTATACCATAGGTATGACCATTATAACCAAATTTTAAATATTCAAATATATTCATAGAGGGTTTCCATGGCGGTCAATAAATATCTGATCTCAGAGCTATAAATGCTACGATTTGATCTTATGGATCGACTCTGCACAACTGTTGAAGACCAAAGGAATTGAAATTTGATATGTGGAGGTTCATTCAAGTGCAGAGTTGACAGAAAAAGTTATACAATAAGAGGGATAAAATGCATAGAGTCACTTGGTCATTTCTATAGTTATGTGAGTTACTTTCAGAGCTATCCTTTAGAATTTCTTGCACTTTAGAGTATTGCGCTCACATCCATCGATTAGGGAAAATTGATTTCCGATCTAATTACACAGATTGAAGAGAAGAATTGAGGGTTTCAAATTGACAAACAAAATTGAATGTTAACATGATTGGTTGTAAACCCTAATCCTAAAAGGTCCAAAGCTTATAGAAATTGTTTATTCCTATAAAAGAGTATTCAAGGCCATTTACTAAGGGCTAGAGAATTGTGAAAGTAGAAAGCATTAGGCTTATACTTGTTTCTAGTCTAGGATATAGCAGATGTATTGAGATAGAAAAAAAAGCTTATGATATTTTGCATATTATTGAACTTTTTATTTCCTTTTCATATTGTTGCAGAAACATATTTTCAACGTACTTAATATAAGTATTCTCAGGTTTTAAGTCTCTCCTTTGTGATATCTCTGTGAGTTGTAAGTTTTCTGGCTTACTGTATAAGTATTGCTTATATACATATGTGTATTCCATAAGTCTTTGATATTAGATCAAATTAAAATGCTTTGGATATTAAATTGATTATATCTGGTTATCTACTAAGGATCTTGTATTGTGTGATTTAGAGAATTATTTTGTTCATGACTTTGAATCTTTACCTATAAGATTGTTTCAGTTGCAGTATTTTATTTAGGAATTTACCCAATGGATAAGACATTGATTTAAAGAAAGTATTTTCTTTGGAGGTATAAGTATGAATGGTTTCGCTATGTTCTATCCCTAAATTTAAATCAAACTCATTATAAAATTCTTTACTTTTCAGTTCTTGTTCTTTTTATTCCACCCATGGTAGTGGAGAGTCAATGAATGCTAGGTAGGAATTTAGTACTTACTTACCATTCACCTGTTATTCAAATCCAAAAGTAGAAGGTGTTGTAAAGAATTGAGTTTAGTCTAGATTAGGTGTACCTACCTTGTTTTTTCTAAGCCCGAAGTGTAGAGGGCAGTCTTGACCCTAAAGTTGGTCTAGTTATCTTATAGAGCTTTCATACTTGGAGCTAACCACTCCTAACATTAGTCTTAAGATATATTGGTTTTTTTTATAGTGTAATAGTTTTGAACACCAACAAGATGGCAACTCTGCTGGGGACTAGTGCAGTAAATTGCCATAACTATCCAGTAAGTTGATCATTGGAAGCATAGAGTTACTCAAGATTCTCCTTTCTCATTGTTTTATCTTGTGAGTTCTCTATTTGAAGGTTATTCATATTTTTTAAGTGTTGGGATCCCAACAAGTGTTGTGTGGTGACTTTAAATTTTTTTCTACAACAGTGCTAAGTATTAAAATAATTTTGTCACACACTTTCAAATATGAGTCATAAAAATACTAGTTCTTGGTCAAAGAACAATCTGGATGAGTGATTAGGAAACAGTTAGCACTAGCCGAGGATGAACATATTAGAGTGAAATAAATTGAGGTCATGCTGATAATTATATCTTATGATGAACATGAAAGAATTCTGAAGGCAATAAAACCATTTTTGAGAACTAAAGCAAGATTGATAAAGATAATGGGAAGGAAATATGATGAGTTTAATGAAGATGCACACAAATCTATTGATAAGGTCCTACTAGAGACTGAACTTGAGAAACCTTTACCTCCTAATCCTAAGGCTACTAAGCCTAAAACATTCCTAAGAGGAGATAACATTCAATTCATCAGTACAGTGAAGCAACCAAATTTATATGTTGCTAGTGTGCGTTTGTCATTAGACAAATCACATAATACAAATGACCCCTTTCAAGGAAATTTAGATACTATTTCTGTTATAGATCAGAGGAATGAAAAAGATATAGTAAATCCTACTGAGGAAGAGCCTTCTAAGGGTGAATAAAGCACAACTGAGGCAGAGAAAGAAGCTGAGAGAAAATTTGGAGTCAAGAAAGAAACACCTACACCTATTTCTTCATCTTTGTTTGAAAGTGGAGATAGAACATTGAGTAATGATATAGAGATCATGGGTGAGGATGAGCCGATGAAGCTATCTTACATAGCCTTTTCCAAATCCAAAGAGATATCTATGAAGAGAACAAAGAAAAAGTCAAGTGTACGAGAAAGAGAAGTTGATACTATCAAAAAATTCCTACCCCTACCTTTCAATTTTTAAGGAAAGGATACAACAGAGAACCTAAACACAACACTAGATGACTTTGATAGTCACTTTGAGTCTTTGGA
This sequence comes from Thuja plicata, assembly GCA_018584345.1. Classification (NCBI taxonomy): domain Eukaryota; kingdom Viridiplantae; phylum Streptophyta; class Pinopsida; order Cupressales; family Cupressaceae; genus Thuja; species Thuja plicata. The sequence continues at coordinate 127,252 of MU227760.1, forward strand.
TAAGATTGTAGAATTAAGAGCTTGCCAGAAATACCTAGAAAAGAAACTTGAGGAAGTATGCAGGTATTTATCATGGGACTTGAGACTATCCCGAAACACTATTTATGAAGCAAAGACTTGTATAGGACATGGAAGGAAGTTATACAGATACTCTACAAATCCTATCAAACACCTTTAGAACATTGAGGATATCATTGCAAATTATAGGAAAACATTGGATAATTTGGTACATAGTTGTGAGACCTCCTCACACACTGTAGCAGAGTTATACAAAGAAGTATCAAGACTGTTGGATAAGATAAGTGTATTGGAGATTGAGAAAGGAAGAGTAATGGGAAGATTTGGTGTGTTGAAGATTTTAATCACTCCTCAACTATAAATTCTTGGAAAAAACCTTTCTCACATGGAGACATTAGTGAAGGCACTCACAGATAATATGCCTACAAAACCTAAGGGAAAATAAACTTCATCATTTGCATTGAATGGACTGGTCCATGTGGGTTAGATTTTGGTAAAGACATGGACTGCAAAGGCAAATATCTTGGAAACCTCTTTATAAGACATACTTCACATGGTTTGAGAATTTGGCGAGCAGATGTACAATTTTGTTATATATATAGATACTACATTTTGGTACACCTTTGCCATTAATGTCAAAGGGGGGGTATTAGATATGAAAAATGTATAGAGGAGATAATATGTATACAGATAAGAAAATTTTGTACTTATTCAATATTTTGGTATTGGGCACTTAGTCATTTTTCACTAGGTGTTTCCATCAATGCCAAAGGGGGAGATTGTTGGCAAGTGGCCCATTTTGGATTGTATAGAGGTTTTCATTTGTGGAAACACTACTCATGTGTATGGTCGCTTGAAGTGAAACTCAACTTTACAAAAATGAAGAAGTCCAAGAAGTATTTTACTAGGTATATTAGTACAGTTTTGATCAGCGAGCACTATATACGATGAAATAAGTCATTTGAGCTTATATGTGTATGCACCCTAAAATGATCGCCTAGACTTTGGGCACCACTTTTTTTTTTTTTAAAGCAAAAGTGGAAAGCCACTATAATATATTAATATAAACTAATTCAAAAAGCTCAACTAGGAAAGAATCAGGAAGAAAACCTAGTATCATCACTTAAATATATACAATGGTTCATAAAACATTCACTAGCATCCGGAAATGATATAATATCATTCATACAAAAAGGAGTATAAACTACCTCCCCCATCCCCCTAGCTGATAAACATTAAATTTAAGGGGCCTCAAAATATCAAAATGTCAACATATCAAAATTTTGAAATTTGGGTTTCGAATTGTTCGACTCGTTCCACTATTTACTCCTCTGTGACACCCACACCGTGAACTCCAGAATGCCCCGATGAGTCAATCGCAGCTCTGGTAACCAGCCACACCTTGTCAATATTGTGCTGGAGTTGGGGATGACTGAGAAGCGGCATATTCTTTGCCCCTTCATGAATACTTGATGATGCAACCACTGAATCCCAACTTTCACACTCTGCCTCCTTTCTGCCTACCCCCGCGCATTCGGCATTCTTCAACTGAGAAGAACTCGAGGGCTTCCATCTGCTACACTCGACCCCCATATTAACCGGCCCTGAATTTGAAGATGCCAGTAATTTTCCATGAAGCTGTGGGTTATTTGAAAATCTAAGCAAATCCAATAGTGCAAATCCCATTTTTCTCACTTTGTCCTCCAACTAGTAGTCGAGAGCCCGTGCAGTAACTTGAAGCACAGATTTCAAATGTGACGAGATTTTCTTTTCCACTACTTTTTTCATAGCCTCGAAAGTCACTAAATATTCATGCTTTTGAAGCAACTGGGTATGCGAAAATAGTCCACCCACTAGTGCCATTCCACACCATAGATCATAATAATGCATGGCCACATTTAGTTTATTATCCGCAATAAACACTGGCCAAATTACCTTATTCACCAAAGATTGGAGGAGGGGTGGGGACTGCATGATGTCCATGGAATTAGATAGGAAGATGGACACTAAATTTGAGGGGTATAGGAATTGTGTTGTAGCGGTGCCCAAATGCTCTTCCCCAATGACTTGTTTGATATCCCTCCTAACTGTGGGAGAATGTATAATAAACATGGTATCCAGAATCGTGTCCACCACTGGAATTGGTAGCACAATTTCCTCAACACATGGTGGTAACCAAATGTGATGATTCTTTGGCATGATACCCCTATGTTGCTTGTGGCAAGAATCGCATGACACAACAGTATCTAAATATTTTTCCATTCTCAGACCTTGCTGAAGAAGAATGTAACAATCTAGAAATGTAGGCCACAAATGTAGCCTAAATGACTATTGTTTAGCAAGAGGATTTGGGAATCACATTCTATACTTTCCCAAATTATGGATTCATCTTACTTTTTCTTTCACACCTGGGAGGCCATGTGAATAGTGATATTCAACTGATTCGAATGTCGTCAGCATTTCGTACTTCCAATCCTTCACAATATATGATAGACTATTGCATTGATGATAATGGTAAAGCATTGTAACAAAACAATTTTTCTGATTGTAAAAGTAGTGTACTCATTGCATACACCTAATAGGGTTTTTTATTCCTTTAACATGGAAATGTACTATTGTAATATTTTTATCCTAATAGGGCTAGGTCTCCTAATAGGGAAACTATTATTTTAGTGCATAATTTGTGGGTATCATCCCCACTGGGCTTTTCTGTTGGCCAGGTTTTCGTCGTGAACACAAACATGGTGTTATGAGTTATCTTCTTTATGTGTATGTTCTCTTCATTTCAGAAATTATATGGTTAGGTTGGAAGTTATTAAGTTTGAATTTAAAGTGTTGTAATACTTATTTATCCCCCCTCTCAGTATTACTGAATCCTAACAAGATGATCATAAGGTGCTGATAAGTGAAAAATATATGGTAAAATTAAAGATGGGATCTTATAGTGATGAAGTTATTTTTTATATCATGCCTATGGATGTGTGTCACATCTTTAAGGTAGACCATGAAAATATGATAGAAAATCTTTGCATGATAAAAGAAGGAATATGTATACTATTGTTGTGAATGAAATGAAACAAGTATTGTCACCTATAATAGAGATTCCTAAGAGTGAAATTTATACCAATGTTAGAGTTTATTTAGTTGAAGGAGGGAAATTCTTGGATAATTTGAAAATTGAACTTATATGTTATGATTTGTATTGGCATATATCATGAAATGATACTAAGTGGGTTCAAGAGATATTAGATGAATATTTGATTATAGCATGATCAAATATTATGTTGTCATTGATGTCAACTATTGACTTTTTGTTCTTAGTATGTTTCCAAGAATAGTTATGTATTTTTAGTGAATTTTAGTAGTTTCTATCTGTATGAGAGACTTAGGTGTGTCTCTTGATGTCTAATGCATGACCTCTACTTATAAAGTGATCTTATGAGGAATTTATGATCATCTAAAGTATTATAGTGAAAATGATAGAACTATTAATGATAGGTGCTAGGTGATTTAAATGTCTTCTCAAATCTTTCTTATATCTTGTGATGTGGTCATAAGATATGGTGGTCAATAGTGTTCAAATTTTATAGTTGTAACTTCAACTATTTTGAGTGACCGGTGTGAAGGATAAATGATCATTGAGCAAAGAAAGAGATGTTATTAGGTTAAAGAGTTTATGTTCTTGAGTGAGAAATGATGAATCTTTGACTGGTGATCGGTGTTGAGGTTGTGGTTAAGTCGGTTGAGTTAGTCATGATCTAGTGATGTATTTTCATTATTAGAGGTGATGATCTGGCATCACATTGTTCAATGCTCGCATGTGGAGAAGTTTCTTGAGGAAGCTTGTATTTGGTCAAAATGTGTTTGACTCCTTGACACAACATCCTATGTAAGTCATTATATTGGTTGATGTGGTCTTGCAAATATGTTTTGTATATTTAATTTTGTAATGTGGCACATTGGATTTGAGCGGGATGTTTTGAAATTCTATTTTAGGGGTCGATGAAGGAGGTGAACTTAAAATTTATATATATAATGGATGAATTTTAAGGTTGAATGTGTTGATTGTGTGTTTAGATAAGTGTGGTGTAATGTACGAGTGGCCATCAACCCAGAGAAGATTTAAGTGTATTGAGAAGAGTTTGTGTTCTTCAGTGTATCTGATCAAGCAGAGGTAGTTCTATTTAACATCTCATTGTTTGAGTTGTTCCCTAACAGTTACAGTAGGTTAAATCAATTAACCTGGTAGATCATAATTGATCTTTGTCTTAAATCCTCTAACAAGGTGACACTTTTTCAAGTGTTCAAAGTCTTGTAACAAGGCTACTCTTAACATGGTAAAGGTCCTAATAGGCCTAAGGAAAATCCCTTAACTAGGTAGAACCTAACAGTGTTGATGTAAAATCCTAACATGGTTAAGTTCCTCATAGGGCATACTTTAGAATATTACATAATTTAGTGGGTACTAATTCCCACCATGGTTTTTTTTCCCTATTTTAGTTTCCATGAGATAACTTTGTGTGTCAATTATGTGATGAACTTGCATGTTTATGGTTTTCATTTATTGAATATATGGTTAATGTTGTGAATGGTGGTTTAAGTTTAAGAGGTTACAAATATTGGACTAGTTAGTACATTAAAGATTCACCCCCCTCTCAATAATCTGATCTTAGGACTAACAATTTGTATCAAAGCTTTGATCCCATGTTGTGGTGAATCTTAACAACATGGGTTAAAGATCTTAAGATGATGAGAAAGGAAGGTTCTAAATTCACAAGAGAGAACAACTCAGTTTGGTGTGGTAAGATGAATCTCTATCTTAAATTTATGGGTGATTAGTATTGGGATCATATAGTCAATAGATATATTATCACTTCAGGAATCTTGACTGCAAATCAATTGAAGGTTAGACAAGAACATACTGCTACTATGGAAGCTATTTCTAGTACTCTTTTAGATGAAAAGTTTCTTGATGTCAAAGAATTGGATACTGCTAATGAGATGTGGGAGAAATTGAGGACTCTCCATGGTGGAGATCCACATGTGCAGAAGAAAAAGGTTGATATTTTGAAAGGAAAGTATGATTATATGAGGATGCAAGAAAATGATAACATTGAGAAAAATAGTCAGAGAATCAAAGAGGTTGTTTCTACTATCCGAGGTGTTGGTGGAAATATTACTAAGGAGGATGTAGTAAGAAAAATTTCAAGAACTCTATTTCATCCATATTCTATTAGGTTTTCAGGTATTGAAGAGCTTGGATCTCTAGGAACTTTTACTATTACTCTTGATGCATTAATAGGGAAATTAACTAAATTTGAGTTAAGAAATTATGATAATAGTTTGAAAAAAGTTGAAGTTGGTTTCAAGTCATCATTGACTCTTACACCATCTAGAAAAATGGAAATATCTAATAATTCTTCAACATGTTACTCTAATGATTATGAATCTATCTTTTCTAAACAAAGTGATCAGGAGGAATTGGAAGCTTTATTTCCTAGAAGGATGCATAAAGGAAAAGGTAAATATAAAGGTAAGTTGCCTTTGAAGTTATTAGCATGTAAAAAAATTGGTAATATTTCCTCCATATGTCCTTCAAATGTTAGGAAGGAGAAGTAAACAAGATTCAAGGATAAGAACAAGAAAGTATGCTACCTAGTTGAGGAAGGTGTTACTGATGAGGAATCTGATGGAAGAGATGAAGAAGAAATTGTGTTTATTGCAGTAAAGGAAGGATGATTAGAAGAAGGTGAGAAATATTTAGTTTCTATTATGAATCATACAGGTAACTAGATTATTTAAAATCAGTGCGCTCATCACATGACCGGTGATAAAATAAAATTCATAAATTTGGAAGAATGTGATGGACACTCGATAAGGTTTTGGAATGATTCTCCCTTTGGGTAAAAGGTAAATGATGTATTTATTTGAATGAAAAAACAATTTATGATGATGTTTACTCAGTTGATGATCTGAGATACAATTTATTAAGCTTTTCTCACTTGAATAGCAAAGGTTTCAGATTAGAGTTCAATGGAGGTATATGTCGGTTTATTGGTAAATCAAGTGAATAGATTGCTATCGATTAAAAAATAAAAGGTAACTTGTTCCATCTGAATTATACTATTAAGAGTCATTTGATTGCTAAGGTTGAATATTGTTGGTCATGACATAAGATATTGTCTCATGTAAATTTTGATAACTTGATCAAAGTTTGTAAGATGAAGATAGTAAGAAGTTTGCCTACCTAGTGAAACCATACAATGTAATACACAAAGAATGTCAGCTTGGGAAGTTAACTAAGACAAGTTTCATTAGTAAAAAATATTCTTCTAAAATTATTTTCAATTTGGTTCATACTGATTTGTGTGGTCCAATGAAAACTTATAGTTACTATGGTGATAGATATTTGATGTTTCTTGTTGATGATTATTCTCGAATGTCGTGGGTTATATTTCTAAGAGGCAAGTCTAAATATTTTCACATGTTTAAGACTGACAATGCCATAGTAGAGGAGACCGATAAGATCCTGAAATGTCTAAGATCTGACAGAGGAGTTGAGTTTACTTCACATGAGTTTAATACATACTATGAAGAACAAGGAATTAGAAGGAAGATTTAAGATCCTAGAGCACCTTAGAAGAATGGTATTGTGGAAAGAAGAAACAAGTATATCATTGATTTTGCCAAGAAATTAATGATTCAAAATGGTGTTGCACATATATTTTGGATAGAAGCAGTGAGCACTATTGTTTACACATTAAACCAAGTTCAAATGAATAAAGGTACAAATAGATCCCTATGAGTTGTGGTATGGTAGATCACCACATGTAAGTTATTTCAAAAAATTTGGGAGTAGATGCTATATAAAAAGAGATGAAAATATAGGTAATTTTGACCCAAGAAGTGATGAAGGGATATTCTTAGGATACTCCTCTAAGAGAAATTCCTACATGTTCTTGAAAAAGAGAACACATAAGATAGTCAAAAGTGCTAATGTAAGAATAGATGAATTTTTTGACAAAATGATGAATCCAACAAGAAGGAACCAGAAGACTATCATTGGTTTGGATATGTAAAACTTGCAGAGTAGGAAAGTACAAAAGAACTTAAGGAGAGACATGTCAATGAATAGGAACTAATAAATATAGTTGGAGAAGCTCCTAGAATGGAACCGATGTTGCCAAATTATGTAAAGTTGAATCACTTCCCTGATAAAATTATTGGTGAGAGAAATGTTGATGTGTTAACAAGAAAGAAAGCAAGAGAATGTACTTGTTTGTTATCTGAATTTAAGCCTAAAACATTGAAATATGCATTGAAAGATGAAGGTTGGGTGAAATCTATGGAAGAAGAATTGGAGCAGATTGAGAAGAAAAATGCCTGGACATTAGTGTCGAGATCGGTGGAAAACAATGTGATTGGTAGTAAGTGAATTTTTCAGAAACAAGAGGAGTGAGATAGGAAAAGTGGTAAGGAACAAGGCAATATTTGTGTGCAAAGGATATGCATAGGAGGAAGTCTTGGACTATGGTAAAACTTTTTCACCTGTGGAAGGACTTAAAGGTGTAACGATATTTCTTGCATATACTGTTGATAAAGGAGTCAAGGTATATCAAATAGATGTTAAGTCATCTTTTCTTAATGGTATTTTGGAAAAAGAGGTATACATTAAACAAATTTAAGGATTCAATACTTTAGAAGATAATAACATGGTGTGCCAATTACAGAAAGATTTGTATAGATTGAAACAAGAACCTAGAGCATGGTATGAGAGGTTGTATTCATATCTAATTCTGATTGGTATCTAAAATTTAAGAATGATGAAAGATTGTTGATTCTTGAGATATTTGTAGATGATATCATTTTTCATGGAAATGAAGAGATGAGCATATTATTTGCATATGAGATGAGTAAAGAATTTGAGATGTCTATGATCAGTGAGATGAAAATTCTTCATTGGATTGGAGGTTCAATAGATAAAGAATTGTATCTACATAAGGTATTCCAAATATGTAAGGTAAATTTTGAAGACGTGTGGTTTAGATGATTCAAAACCGGTTGGTACCCCTATGATAACCGATTGAAAATTATTAAAGGAAGATGAATATAAAGAGGAGGATGAGATACTTTACAGGTCCATGATCAGTAAGCCATAATATGTAGTACACAAAAGACAAGCCATAGCATATGCAATTGGGTTAGTGGAAATATTTTCTTCTAATCCTATGGAATCTTATTTGGTTGAGGTAAAGATAATCTTTACATATCTTCAGGGAGCTGAAGACTGTGCTCCTTTGTATGGATATAAAGGTGATTTCAATTGGAACATGTTTACTGATGCTAATTGGGCTGGTAATGTTGATGATCAAAAGAGCACAAGTGGATGTGCATTCTTTCTTGGTAAGAGGCTTGTATCATGTACAAGTAAGAAGTGAAACTTGATATCTCAATCAACAGCTGATGTTGAGTATGTTTCTACTAAAATTAATTGTACACATGTAGTATGTATCAAGCATATTTTGGAAGAAATTTAGGAGAAGCTAACTAAACCATTGGTTATCTATTGTGACAATAAAATTTGTTTTACTATGTCAAATAACCCGATGATGTACTATAAGACTAAACATAGAGCTATCAAATATCATTTCCTTGGAGAATAGGTACAGGAAAAGGAAGAGAGGTTGGAGTATGTGCCAACTAAGGAGAAGGTTGTTGATATTTTCACAAAACCATTTCCTAAGGATACATTGGAGTATCTAAGAGGTAGGTTGGGGTTCAGTCCCATATTTGAGTTGAAATAGAAGATGGAGTTGCATCAATCCTAGTGTATTCATTGAATATATTTATAGTTGGATTAATGTTGTGAGGCTACTCGTTAGGGGGTAAAGTATATAAAGTCATGTGTTTTGGTTAGTCGGGTATAAAAGAGAAGATATAAGGTGTGATTGACAAATTTGAAATTGTTTTGAAGGGGAGAATAATGTATGCTAAAGGGTAAGAATGTATGGTATTGGAGAATGTGTGAAGTTTAGTAAAAAGGATGAGTAATTGTAGAACTAGTGAAAGACAAAAGTGGAAACATTTTTAAGAAGAGTGTTTCCATCATTGGTGAGGTAGAGAGTGTTGTATAGAGTGCTGCCACAATTCCAAAAGGGGATATTGTTGGCATATCTAATGCAATGATGGTAAGTGAGTTTTGGAGATGTCACGATGAAGATTTGATTATAGGATGATTAGATATTATGTTGTCATTGATGTCAACTATTGACTTTGTGTTCAAGTAGTATGTTGCTAGGAATAGTTATGTAGTTGCTGTGAATTTCAGTGGTTATTATCTTTATGGGAGACTGAGGTGTGTCTTTGGGTGTCTAATGCATGACCACTACTGTTGAAGTGATCTTATCAAAAAAATTTGATCGGTTGAAGTATTACAGTGCAACTACTAGAATAGTTAATGATAGGTGATATGTGATATCTTGTGAAATCTTTGTTATATCTTGTGGTGTTTTCATAGTGTTAAGATGATACAGTTTTAACCACAACTAATTTTCTTGGCTAATGTGAAGGATAGATGATCATTGAGCAGAGATAGTGTTGTTATTAGGTTGCAGAGTTTGTGTTCTTGAGTGACACTTGATGAATCTTTGATCGATGATCAGTGTTGAGGTTGTGGTGAAGTCAGCTGAGTTAGTCATGATCTAGTGACGTGTTTTCATGATTGGAGGTGATGATCTGGACTCACATTGTTTGATATTAGTGTGTGGAATTTTCTTGAGGAAGCTTGTGTTTGGTTAAAATATGTTTGACTCCTTGACACAAAATCCTATGTAAATCATTATATTGGCTGATGCAGTCTTGGAAATATGTTTTTTGTATTTATTTAATTTATGTAGCACATTCAATTTGAGTGGGATGTTTTGAAATTGTATTTTAGGGTTTGATCAAGGTGGTAGAGTAAAGTTTCACTATATAATGGATGAAGTTGAAGGTTGAATGTGTTGATCGTGTGTTTAGGAAAGTGTGATGCAAAGTATGATTTACGATCAAGATAGAGAATATTTAAGTGTGTTGAGAAGATATTGTGTGATTAAGTGGATCTGATCAAGCCGAACAAATCTACACACCAAATGGCACCTATAGAGAATTAAGAGTTTAATAGGAAAGTGCAATAATTTGTGAGGAAATATTTGATCATAGAGAGCTTGATTGCATGTGCAATGCCTATGGTATTAGCACTTAAGAAGAATGGAGAGCTTAGAATGTGCACTGATTCTAGGTTGATCAACTAGATCATAATGAAGTATGGGTTTCCTTTGCCTAGGATGGATGATGTAATGGATTTTTTGAGTGGATGAAAGTATTTTACAATTATAAATTTGAAGAGTTGTTATCATCATATCAAAATTAGAGAAGGGGATGATAAAATGACTAAATTCACGATGAATGAAAGGTTGTATGAGTGGTTAGTAATGTATTTTGGATTGAATAATGTACATAGTAATTTCATGAGGTTGATGAATGAGGTATTGAAGAAAGTATTAATTAAGTTTGTGATTGTTTATCTTGATAAAATTCTAATTTTTAGTAAGGAAAAGGAGGATCATTTGATGCGTTTGAGACCAGTATTGCAGAGGTTAAGAGAGAATAATTTGTTGATAAATATCAATAAGTCATCATTCATAAAAGACAAGATAGTGTATTCTAGATTTTATATTTTAGCATATGGATTGAAGATGGATTCTAATAAATTTAAAGTGATTATTGAATGGCCTACACCTAAATGTGTTGGAGAGGTAAGATCATTTCATGGACTAATTAGTTTCTACAAAAATCTTATCAAGAAATTTAGTTTGGTTTGTAGTCCTATGAATGAAACAATGAGAGGTGATAGAAAGGATTTCAAGTTGACAAGTGGATGGAAAAGGAGTTTTGAATTGTTGAAATGAAAGGTGAATGAACAACCTATGTTATCTTTCCCTAATTTCAAAAAAGTATTTCAAGTGGATTGTAATGCAAGTGAGAGTGCGAATGGAGCATTACAAACTCAAGATGAAAGATCTATTTATTATTTCAATGAGAAGTTGAATGATGGAAAGAGAATATATTCAGTTTATGATCAAGAATTCTATACCATAATTAAAGCCTTAAAGAAGTGGAGACATTACATATTGCTTAAGGAGTTTGTGTTGTACACTGATCATCAAGTATTGCAATATTTCAATAGTCAAGGTAATTTGAATTAGAGGCACATGAGATGGGTAGAGTTCTTAGAAAATTATAATTTTGTATTGAAATATAGGAGCGGTAAGTTAAAAAATATTTCTAGTGCTTTAAGTAAAAGAAGGAATTTGTTGATAGAGATCAGAGTTAAGGTGTTTGGATTTGATGAGTTGAAGAAATTGTATCAGGATGACCTTGATTTTGTAGAACCTTGGAGATCTTGCAAAGAAACTATTTTAGTAGACCAAAGAAAATGGTTGGAATATTTCATTCAAGATGGCATGTTATTTAGAGGAATTCAATTGTGTATACCTAGGAGTTTGGTGAGATATAATTTGATTAAGAAAAAGCATTGTGGAGGATTAGTTGGACACTTTGGCATGACAAGAAAATGGCTTTGGTAAGTGATAATTATTATAAGGATGTTAGAAAATTTGTTCATAGTTGTAGATTTTGTCAAGTTGCTAAGGAAAGTAGTGAGAATACTCAATTACATACACCTTTGATAGTGCCAATTAGACCTTAGGAAGATATTAGCATATATTTTATACTTGGGTTACCAAAGACAGAAAGAGGTAATGATTCTATATTTGTGGTAGTAGATAGATTTCCCAAGATGTCACATTCCATACCTTGTAAGAATACTACTCATTATCTACATGTACATGATTTATTTTTAAGAAAAGTTGTGAGATTACATTGTTTACCTAGAAGAATAGTTTCAGAAAAAGATAGTATGTTTTTTTGTGTATAAAATGTAATTGGTGAATGATGTTGAAAATTAATATCACTCAACAAGGTATATTATAAAATTATTAATATCCCCAAAGGCTCATGTTCAAACAAATATGATTAGCACAACCCAAAAAGATAAAGGGATGCCAATGCAATATCTAGATTTAAGGATGAGTTTCCTTGGGGGATGGAGGATATTCCTTTATTGTTAATTGAATTGATTGATATAAAAATATATTGATAGAATTGATATTATGATAAAGGAAATGAAACAAAGACAATGTATGATATCAGATATGATCTATAAAAGTAAGGGCAAGAGGAAAATATGAGGAATGAACTCACCTTGAAGAAAGAATAGGAAAAATGACCTTTAGATCTAAATTTGACTATCATTCAAATGTTAGAGTTAGGTGAAACTCTATATTTGTGACTTTGGTGTCTGTAAAAGTCTACCGTGCAAATTTCAGCAAAAAGGTGGAGGAAAATTTCGAGAAAGTAAACCTCCTCCTAGACAAGGTTGAGAAAGTTGACCTAGTCCTTTTAGGTCCACATGTGATGAAAATTTCTAGGGATTTGCAATAGGTTCTAAAATACTCGAATCTAGTTTTGTAACTCCCAAAATTGTTCATGAACACAGAAAAGAAGCAGGAAAGGTTGTGAAAAGTGGTTTTCCTATGTCAAACCCATGTATAAGAGTCAACCTTGAAATGATATTGAAATTACCTAATGAAAGTAATGTAAGAAAGATAAATTTTAGATTCACCTTGAATGAAAAACCTTCATGAATGGATGTAGAAACTGGCCAAATCTATGGAGATGCTTGTATTTTAGAGTCAAGGATGCGTTCATAAATATATGGATCTACACTTTCCAAAAACTATATCTTTAATGAGAAAATTCTTGATAGACTCAATGGAGAAGGAGAGGGAGGAACAGTGAATGCATGGATGATCTTGAAGAAATGGAGACATTGAAGTCCTAGATTGGGTTCTTGCCTTCAAGTCTAGATTCCACCACTTCAATTGCACAACTTGAATTGATTAAGAACATGACTTGCTTTCATATGAATGGGATTTTGAATTTATTTCTATGTGATGTCATGAGATTTTAGAATGATAGGAGAGAGACACCTTTTATACTCATTCTAGGATTCAATTTAACTCCAAGTCAGCCATAGATCTAGAAATTGGAAGATAAACCTGTCATTGGGAAACACACCAACTTTGGGGCAAAAATCCTAGTACAAGGTTGACTTGGCTGACCTAGTCTAGGACTAGGTCAACCTAGAAGACCTAGTCCAAGTAATTTTTCCTCAAAATTTATTGGGACCTAGAAGAGTGAGATAGAAAGTGGAGGGAGAAACTAGCAATTTTTGGGATCACAAAAAATGGTTATTTAGAGAGAGAGAGAGAGAGAGAGAGAGAGAGGTATAAATATACAATCCATTTCATGGTTGAAATTGATTTTTTTTTCTTTGAGGAAGTTCAACCTAGAATGAAGTGATGCTATCCTCTGGGATATGTAGTCAGTTTTGAGGTCTTGAATATGAAAGTTGAACACATACTATCCTCTACAATAGATCCATCCAAATAAATATGGGGCACCTATGAAGAAAATTCTGTAGAGATAAAGATAAACTAGTATCAAAGGCTGGTATTACTAAGGAGGAGATGAAATAGGTAAGGAAGAAGATGAAACAAGTTGTTTCTTGTTTGGAAAGTACTGCTCTTGCAGCCCTTCCAGCTTGAGAGACAGTGAAAGTTATCAATACACCTCCCACTGTAGTTTACGTACCTGAAACTACACCTGTACCACCTAAGAGGACTTCCTAAGAAGAGAAACCAAAGGATTTTCATAAAAGAACCACTAGATCCACCAAATAGAACTCTCCGCCTAAGAAACAGAGGAAAAAAGTTGTTAAGGAGAAAGAAGATGAGAAGAAAGGAGAAGAGGAGCACATAAGTGAGACAAATTTGGAAGCCTAACATGACAATACTAAAGAAGAGGATCATTGAGTAGGGAAAGCTTAACTCATTAATTATATACTATGAGAGGTATGATGCATCTGATCAAATTTTGATTGAGGACATGATCATAAATCATTTACTTGTTTTTATGAAGAACTTGTTAGAAATTGAAGGTAGTATATTCTTGAAGATCCTTATGAGAAGTTAGAACTAAGCAAACAGTTCACACAAATTGAAGATGAAACAATCAGAAAATAAGCTATATAAGATATGTTACTTTTTTTTCTGTTAAAGAGATGGAAAGAATATTAAATGGTATAAAACCTTTGTTGAGAACTAAGTAAGGATTGGTGAAGATAATGGGGAGAAATTATGATGAAGTGATTGAGGAAATAGGAAAGGAAGTAGAAAATATTCTAATGGGGATTGAACCTGATAAATCCTCACCCCCAAATGCTACTTAGCCTAAAACTATTGTAAAAGATGATTCATCAAGGGTAGTAGGAGTAAAACTTGATCATCAAAAGTAGCAGAATTTGTTAGTACTGTGAAGCAACCATATTTCTTTGTTACTGGTGTTCTTATGTCATTCGACACTTCATAGGATGATAGTGAACCTTTTTAAGGGAATACATATAATTTTGTAGATATTGCAGAAAGCCTTGATATATAAGTTACAGAGAAGGAAGAACTTAGAGAGAGTGAAGATGAGGAAGCTAAGGAAGTAGTAAATAAATTTGAAGTTAAGAAAGAAACTCATGTGTCTATTTATTCATCTTTATTTTTGGCAAGTGGAGATAGAACTCTGAGTAATGATGTTGAGAGAATGGATGAGGATGAGTTGAAGAAGTTATCCTACATTGCATTTGCAGATGCAAAAGAGATATTTGATCACAAAGGTGAGAAGAAGTCAAGGGTAATAGAAAGAGCAGTTGATACTTTCAACAAACTCCTACCTATACCTCTTACTTTTCAAGGAAAGGGCAATGTAGATAACTTGAACAAGGTATTGGATGACTTTGAAAGTCGCTATGAGTCCTTGGAGAAGATCACTGAAGAGAATGAAGAGAAGAAATACTTAGCAAATAAGTTGGAAGAAGTATGTAATTCTATTGCATGGGACTTGGGCATACTGAGAAAGACAATGACTGAAGCAAATATTTGTGTGTCACATCAAAGGAAGTTATATAGCTACTATGTAAATCCTATTAGACATCTTCATAACATTAAGGACATCATACATCATAACAAAGGATAGGTTGATCCTAGACAAGTTCATGCATAGTTGTGAGACCTCCTCACATACTGTATTGGAGCTAGACAAATAAGTGTCCATAATATTGGACAAGTTGAGTGTGTTGGATACATAGAAAGGGAGATTTATGAGAAGATTTGGTATGGTAAAGATTTTAATTACTCCTAAGTTATCAATTCTTGAGATACACATTTCATACATGGAGAAAATAGAGAAAGCTCTCACTGGGAACATTCCTATCGATCTAAAGGCAGAGGAGACATCTTCTTTTGCACTAAATGGACCGATTCATGTGAGTCAGATACTGGTAAAGTCTTGGACAGAGGAAGTAAAGATCTTGGAAATTTCTTTCCAAGATGTGCTTAAGATGGTCTAGATGTTTGGGTAAGCAGTTGTATCAATTTTGTTATATTCTACATTTTTGTGTACCTTTTTAATTAATGTCAAAGGGAGAGAAGAGGAGCTATGAAAAATGAATAGAGGATAGATAGAGAAGATAATATAGTTAATATGTAAAGGTGATAAAGAAGTGTAATATTTTTTGTATTGACACTCAGTCATTTTTCATTAAGTCTTGCCATCAATGCCAAAGGGACAGATGTTTGGCAAGTGGCTCAAGTGTTCATGAATGCATTAGGGTTGTCATTTATGGAAACACATATATTATGGATGATCTCTTGGTGTGAAACAAAGTTATGGGGTTAAACTAGAAAGAATGTTTGCAGAGTACAGGAGTATAGTTTTGGTCAGCGAGAATAGTATATGGTGAATGAAGACATGCGAGATTAGGGGAAGCTATATTGGGATATGTATGACCTTCATTTAAGGTCTCTTATATTTTGGAATCGATCACAATAATATATAGTATGTTGAAGACATGTGAAGACATAGTTGTTGTGATAAAGGATAGTTCAAAGGTTGTGATTATTGAGGGAGCATGATGTGGAATCCAAATGTGCTAAGTTGGATTTTGATTGTGTATTACCTATACTTTGGTAATATAAAATAGTCAACTTTTTATTTACTTTTTGTATAAGTTTTGATTCCATCTCATGATTTATTTGGACGTCGGCTAGATATGTAAAATGTATATATATGAAGATATTTTTGAGAAGAAAGATAGAGATGATGAATCACATGAATGTAATAGATGTGAATAGATGAATAGAAGAATTGTGATGTCAGAATCAAAGAGATGATAATGAGAGCTACAAATAAAACTATCTAAGCGTAGAAGATGATATTTTATGTTCATTTGTTATATACATTGTCACATAGACATATTTATTATTGTATGAGAAGTGATCTTAGTGTATACATCTAACAAGGTTTTGCATTCCCCTAACAGGGAAATTTACTAATGTAATATTAAATTCCTAACATGGCTAGGTCTCCTAACATGGAGAATATAGTTTTAGTGCATATTTGTGGGTACCATCCCCACCAGGGTTTTTCCTTGGCCAAGGTTTCCTTGAGAAGAAATTTATGGTGTTATGAGTTATGTATTTTGCATTAATGTTCTTTTCATTTATGCAATTATCTCATTAAGTTGGAATTTATTAAGTTTAAGTTTAAAGTGTTGTAATACTGATTCAACCCCCTCTCAGTACTACGTAATCCTAAAATCTTGATATGTATCTCCATGACATAGGGCTCTTCTCACCATTAGAGTTTCTCCATTAGTTGATTCAAAGATTCAGTAGACCATTTCTCCACATAAGAAGATCTACCCTTATTCTATGTCAGCTTATTTGAATTCCCTTGAGTACATTCAAAGGATCTATTAGCAATAATAGTCCACCAACACAACTAAGAGGGGGGAGTGAATTAGTTGCGTACCAAATAATTTAAAATTTAAACATTATAAACCAATTACTCAATGCAAATCTGAACACATCAAAAAAAACACCATAACACAATAATTTTTTGTCGATGAAACCCTATTAAGGGGAAAATCCCGGTAGGAATTAGATCACACAAATAATGCACTGAAAGTATTTTATCTCTGTTAGGAGAATTAGCCCTATCAGGAGGTGATTATTACATACAGTACACAGTCCTTGTTAGAGGATAGACATTGCTAGGACTCAAGACAAATATGAGGCTCACTACCAAGGCTCACTACCCAAATGAGAAGGTCAAATCTACTTTCTAGACCCACTATCCAAAGTACAGATATATAAGTATACAATAACTAGTGAACTAACTAATAGAAAATTTATTTTTCTAAAAAGTTCCAATAAAGTTCATCACAATCAATATCTATGCCCTACATCTAGCAGAATTCACAATTATAAGTTCACAAATTCCACTTCATACTTCCACCCTACCTCATCAAGAAACAAATCTCATTTATACAAGTTTACAATAATAATTTAGTTCGGCCATTTAGGAATTCCAAAATGCATAAATAATTACATACACTATTTCTAACATACACATGATACCTTAAACAAGTAAACATAAATTATATATCATCAATTATAATCCAATATGCATAATCCATGCTCACCATTCTCTAAACACACTATATCACTTAAGTCGACCACAAATAGATCTTTTGAAGATCACACGCCTCAGCTGAAATCAACAAGAAGTCAGTGACCCAAGAATCACAGATAAAATTCTTCAACATATTTTCTGCCATGCCTCAAGGTCGCATATCATAACTCATGCTCGCAGCTAAGTTAGCTCCAAAACTCAGAGACCAAATCTATTATAATCCTCTGTTATTGCTCTATAACCAGTCTCTACCAAAACAACTATAACATATGCCAATAGTAATATCAAGTCGAGCGATATTAGATATAAGATCTATGCTCATCCCCTTATCTAGATCTATGCTCGCATACTCTAAAAATTTATACAATGACCATCCACATTTGTTAGTCTTGCATGTATGAGTGATAAACAATCTGTTTGAGACTTCTAAAGTATTCAACTGAAACATATTTTGACATCAATGAAAAAAATTTAATGTCAACACCTGTAACAAAAAAAAATCAAATAGAATTAGTGTTCTTCTCCTCTAAATTTTAAATAGGTTCATCTAAACATTCTATTGTCATATCTTTAGTAACTATTTAATCCACTTCCCTTATGGAATTTTTTTCCATCCCTTCAGTTTGAACTTTCTTCCTTGAATTTTGTCTTTCCTTTATTTTGATCTTTATAAGATCTTCCTCCAACAAAAAATGTTCTTCCTCTCTAAAATCTTGCACCTTTTCCTCGTTGTCTTTTTTTATGCTTCTTGTCAATTTCTCCTCGTATTTTAGAGAATACTGATAAGCTTCTTCTACACTTTGCAATTGAACCAAACTTATCTCTTCTTGAATATATTTTGTCAAACCATTAAGATACCTCTCAACCCTTTCACCATCATCATCTATATGTTTAGATCTAATATCTAATATATCAAACTATTTGGTATAATCCTTCACACTAAGATCCCTTTTCCATAAGTTTTAAAATTTTCTAAACAAATTTACTTATTAATCAATAGGTAAGAACTTAGCCTTAAATTTTTTCACCATCCCATCCCATTATTTGATATTTCCTTTTCCTCTTCTTTGTCTATCAGTCTACCAATATTCCCACCATAAAGATGCATGTCCTCTCAACTTTTTTCAAGCATGCTTCACCTTCTTATCATCATTGATACCTTCACAATAAAAATATTTCTCCATCTCTAGCATCCAATCAAGTAATTCATTTGAATCCAACTTGCCATTATAATAAATTGGATTGAAATATGGTCTTTCATTAACCCTAGTTAGGGCTCTCAAAAATCTATCATCTCTTTGATCAAGCTCGCGTTACTCTTCACCTCCTTCAATTACCTCTTTATTTATTTCTTCCTCTTCATCACTCCCATGTGCAATGTGTCCACCTCTTCTCTATGAGATTTTCATAGCTTCAAACCTAGCTACAATTTGTCTCAACATTTCTAATAGTACTGGATTTGCATCTCTCCTAACTCCAACTATAGAATCTCCTCCTCGATCCATCTTAGAAAAATCCTCTGTAGTAATGGGTTTGATCCTTAGTCTTCCACCCAATAAAAAATTAATTTAGGACTTTGCATGCTTAGGAACCATGATCTGCCTCAATAGAAATGGAAATTCACTCTGATACCACCTGGTGAAACAATGGTAAGGAGAGACCTTAATGTGACCAGTCCAAGCTTTATAGCAAGAATCAAATAGTGGAAACAATAAGTCAAACAACAAGAAGAGATAGATAGAATGAAAGATGAAATGTTTTCACTATCACAAGTACATGAAATTACATCAAACTACCCAATAACATGCAGGATTATATTCTAGGCATACTGGTCTGATTAAAAATTGAAATTGAGTTTTATCTTGTTAGATAACTCAGAGGGGGGATGAATTAGTTCACGCCACTTATCCTACAATCCAAAATTCTCCCAGATGTGAATAACAATAATTTCAAACATATAAATAAACTAAGTGAAATAAAATGTGAAATTTCAAACTTTAGTTACCAATTTATCTTGTCATCTATCAATTCATATACCGAGTAGCAATACATCAATACTATGATTACCGATAAATGTAGATAAAGTAATGTGTAAAGAAAAATAACAATCCACAACAAACATACACATTAACACAAATATTTTTAACATGGAAACCCTTCTAAGGGAAAAACAACCTGGGAGGTAACCCAAAATATTTCAATCTTCTAAAGTGAGCTTGGTTAAGAGCCAACCCTGTTAAAGGTTACAATGCACATTGTTAAATGTGACCTAGTTAGACAATTTATCACTAACAGTTCTCTCTTTACCATGCATTCACTATGGGGTCAACTGCAAAACACTCAACATTCATTAGAATGTCATAATAAATACTTTCAAGTCCTACTTGGTAAGAGATTTATCTATGATAATGGTTAAATTGATACAATAATGATCTTATTCAAATACAACTCTATTTGCAGATTTTCAGATCTATGCTAAACCTCTGATCAATTTGTTCACTTTATTTTATCTGATTCTTCATACTCTATTCTACTCAGAAAATGATCTTTCCTCTCTCACTCGGTGTTGTCTACAAAGATGCTCAGTTCTATCTTCAACCAATTTGATCAGTCATGCATGAAATTTGCTTGTGTCTGCATCAGGTGTACAATTCATAATGAATCTCTTGTCTCTTATATAGACATCATGGCTCATTTAATTTCCATCCTTTAGATTTTACCTCTTAATCTCCATCATTGGTTTTTCCACTTGAACCTTCCTCGACAGTTGTGTCACAACACATTTCAATCTTATTCATCCAATCATCTTTGAATTTTCATAGATGTTTGATCTTCATAACAAATCTTATCATTTACCTCAGAATCAACAATTTTGTAGCTCATCATTTTAGTCAGCCTCAGTTTGATTTAATTTCTTAGTCAATATTGCAATGTGTCAGTGATCCCTAGCTTGGTTATCACTATGCTTGATATACACTAGATTTACCCGGTTATCACTTTTACGCGGTTTATACAGAACTCTTCAATTATTGACCACATAAAATTTGTTTGTTCCAGATCTTTAACTCATAATAGATGTTTTCCACTATAATGATAAGAAAATAAGTTGACATCAATGACCATACATTAACTGACTAATGTCTATTATCACATCTGTAACTCGGTTGATTATCAACAAAATGACTTCAAACGTACAATCAGTTGTAGTTCATCAATCTCTCCCTTTGGAATTGATGACAACATAATATGAAATATGCAATATTACAATTACATAAAATACCAAACTTTTGATCTACAACTATATGCAAAATGTTGTAGCTTTGTCTAGCTTGTATATATAAGGTATATCAACATTAAAAAATCACCATGCAGACTCTCCCTACACATTTAACTTTTCAGTTCTTGAATCTTCTCTCTTTCTATAGATACATATATCACTTCTCTCACTTTATCTTTTCTCCTTTTCTCCTTGCAGTGGATAGATATTTCATTGATCATTCTCCCCCTTTGAAAGAAATGCCAAAAATAAATATACAACTCTTCATTAGCTAAAAAAATATCTCTAGTTTTCAGTTCAATAATGTAAGTACCTTGCAGTGTACTGATATGCCTTTTTCAGTCCAGTTCAACTTTGCATCAACATGATTGATATTCTTATTACATACAGGTTGATGCAACCTTCTAGTCATCTTAGTGACCGATAAACAAGGTAAAAACCCCTAGTCTACTCCTCAAGTACTCAAATCTATCCTTTGGTAAGGGTTTAGTGAATATGTGAGCTAGTTTTTTTATTGACATATTTTAGTGTCACTTGTCTTTTCATTGACATATTTCAGTGTCACTTGTTTTTCTGTATGTGTTCCCTCAAGTAGTGATATTTTTTTATATATATGTGCTTTGTTTTTGCATGCATCATTGGATTCTTTGAAATATTTATTGCACACCAGTGTTATCACAATAAATTATCACTGGGTCAGTGATCTCTTCATTCATACCTTTCAAAAGTTGTTTGATCCATGCAATGTTTGAACAATTTGCAGAAGCAGTAACATATTTTTCTTTTGTAGTTGATTGATATATGCATCCTTGCTTTTTACTTATCCCAATAACTAATTTTTCTCCCTCAAAGAATGCTCCACTAGTAATTATCTTTCTATCATCAATGTTCCCAGCGCAATCAACATATCTGTAAAATTTCAGTTCAAATTTTCCTTCTCTTTTGTACCACAATCCATAATCTTCAGTGTTCTTCAAGTATCTAAAAATTTTATTTACAACAGTCATATGTGATTCCTTCGGATTAGCAGAAAATATTTCTACAATTCCAATTGTGTGTGCAATATCTATGTGTGTACAACATACATCAACTTTCTAATGATAGATATGTACAATGGCTGATTTACCTCAGGTGTCTGATCTTCTTTGGTCAATTTGCATCTTGTAATCATAGGTCTTCCGACTGGTTTTGATTCTTCCATTTTGAATGTCTTCAATAATTCCTTGATGTATTTTGATTGAGTTATGTAGATGCCTTCATCGTACTATAAAATTTGCAATCCAAAAAAAAAATTGATCTCTCCAAACATTGACATTTCAAATTTTTTCCACATTTCATTAGTGGATGATTTGCATAAGTTAACATTACCTCCAAATATAATATCATCAAAAATAATTTCAGCAATAAGGGTCTTATCATTATTTCCTCCTTTCAAATATAAATTTTTGTTATCACTAGTTCTAAAAAATCCAATACTGATAAGATAGGAGTGTAATCTTTCATACCATGCTCTTGGTGCTTATTATAGTCCATATAATTCTTTGTGTAACATACATATCATGCTTTCCTTATTAGGATCATCAAAACCTTCAGATTGTTCAATATATACCTCTTCTTCCAGTATTCCATTAAAAATGCAAATTTAATATCCATCTGATATACTTTTAATCCTTTGTATGTAGCATAAGAAAGTAATATTCTAACTCCTTCAAGTCTAGCAATGGGTGCAAAAGTTTCTCCGTAGTCAATACCTTCTTCTTGTGCATACCCTTTGCATGCTAGTCTTTCTTTATTTCTGGTTACATCTCCATTCTCATTCATTTTGTTTCTGAATATTCATTTGGTTCCAATTAAATTCTTATCACTCGGTCTCAGTACTAATGTCGATGTTTTTTTTTTGTATTTTCTCAATTTCTTCAGTCATTGCATTAATCCATTGTTCATTTCAAGTGCATCTCTAATAGTTTTAGGTTCAAATTCACAAATCAATCATGTGTTTTTTTTCAACTTACTTTGTGTCATCATGCCAGCTCTCTTATCACCAATAATTTGATTCAGTGGATGATGTCTTCTTACATATTTTGCAAGCACAGGTTCAGTTTTTTTTTTTTTCATTGTGATCTCCAATAGGTATTTCATCACGATCTTCAATTTTAACAGCTTCCTGATTCTCAATTGGTGCTTCTTGATGCTCGATAACATTACCTTGTTTCTCGGTAACATTAGGTATTTTCTTGGGCAAAGTGTCAGGTTATTCAATGTAAATAAATCTATTGTAGTCTTCAGGTTCTCTTTTTCTTTCCTCATAATTCTTCTCATCATATTCATCAATTTTTACATTTGCACTTTCAATGATCTTGTTGGAAGTCTTGTTAAAACATTTATAAGCTCTTCTCTTAGTAGAATAACCTAGAAATATTCCCTCATCACCTTTTGAGTCAAATTTTCCATTGCTATCATCTTTTGAAGAATATAGCATTAACTTCCAAATATTCTAAATTAACTCACATTAGGTGTATAACCATACCATAATTCATAAGGTGTCTTATTTGTTTCTTTTTTCAGTTGTACTCGGTTCATTGTGTATACATCAGTACTAACAACTTCTCTCCAGTATACTTGTGCAAAATTCTTTTCAATCATTAGTATTCTAGCACAATCCAAAATTGATCTATTTCTTCTTTTAGCAATCTCATTTTGCTGTGGTGTTTTTGGTGCAGAGACATGTCTCTTAATTCCATACTCATTACAAAATTTAGTGAACTCATTAGAAATAAATTCACCTCCTCTATCAGATCTCAAACATTTCATTTCTTTACCACTTTCTTTTTTCACTTTAGCTTTGTACCATTTGAACATCTTAAATGCTTCAAATTTTTCTTTTAAGAATATAACAATCATCATTCTAGAGTAGTCTTCAACAAATAAAAAAACTATCTATCACCATAATAACTCTTTGTTCCCATTGGTCCACATAGGTCTTTATGAACTAACTCCAAAATATCATTAGAAAAGAATTTTTTGCTCTTAAAACTAGATTTTGACATTTTCTCCATTTGACAATTCTTGCACATAACATGGTCAGGTTTAGATAAGCTCGGTAAGTGTCTTAATTTTCTTTTCTTACTAATCTTAACCATGTTTTCAAAAATTACATGACATAGCCTCTTATGCCACAACCATATGTCTTCATTCTTAGCTATCAAACAAGTAGTTTCAGTAGTGTCAAGATAGAATAGATTATCTTTTGATTATTCTCTAGTACCGATCAACTTTCCTGTTTCATCATAGATTCTAGATTTTATGTTCTCAAATGCAACTCGGTGACTTGTGTTATTCAATTGTGAAAAACTCAACAGATTATAATTAAGTCCTTTCACCCAATATGCATTCTCACATTTGATCTTGTTGTTCAACAATATAGTACATTTTCCTTTCACTTGATAAGGTGCATCATTTCCCATTCTAACAGATCCACCATTATAATGTCCAAGAAATTCAAATTTTTCTTAATCTCTAGTCTTGTGATGTGTACAACCACTATCAATAATCCATATGTCATGCTTCCTAAATTTAGAAATAACCATTGTTTAAACATACCTTTCATCTTCTTCTGAATCTTCTTTCAAAGCTACAAATACAATCTTAATGTCTTCATCGGTGTTCGGTATCCATGTCTTTATCATTATCTTCAGCAATGTAACATGCCTTTTTTCCTTTGTCTTTGCAATCTCAGTTACTCTTTTTGTCATACTATCAGTTGCTTCTATATTCTCGGTCATCCTTTCTATCATTATATCTTTCATTTCTTTCATCACTTTTTGTGTTTGGGCATCTAGCATCAAAGTGTCCAATTTCATATGGTTATTGTACTATGTTATGTTTTCTCCTTCTTTAATTCTCATGTTATCAAATTTTCCTTGGATATTTTTAGCTTTAGGTCTTTGCACATTTGCATCTCCACCATAAACTAGTGTAATCTTTTCCCACATCTTCTTGGTTGACGTACATGTCTTAAAATCCTCAAATTCAGCATCAGTTAGTGAAGAATCAATTTCTACCATCATAGTGGTGTGTTCATGTTTCTCTCTCATTTGAGAAATAATTAGAGGTCTAGTAGGTAGGATGAATTAAATATATAGGTATAGCGTTATATCATCTCCAATCCATGATAGGTATAGCCTCATATTGCTCTTCTCCTTGTTCATCTTTGGTGCATCTCTCTTATACATCTTGTGATCTTTAGCTTAAGTCCTTTAAAAATTTCCTTCTAAGTACTCTATGCTCTGATACCAATTGTTAAATAACTAAGAGGGGGTGAATCAGTTAGCTCCAGTTATCCTACAGTCCCAAATTCTCACAGATGTATATAAAAAAAATTTCAAACATATAAATCAACTTGGTGAAATAAACTATGATTTCAAACTTTAGTTACCAAATTGTCTTGTCATATATCAATTCATATACCGAGTAGCAGTGAATCAATACTATGATTATCGATCAATGTAGATAAAGTAATGTGTAGAGGAAAATAAAAATCCACAAAAAACATACACACTAACACAAAGATTTTTTATATGGAAACGTTGCTAACGGAAAAAGTAGCTGGGACCGGTAACCCAAAATATTTCACTCTTATGAAGTGAGCTCGGTTAAGGGCCAACCCTATTAAACCTTATAATGTACACTATTGAATGTGACCTGGTTAGAGGATTTAGTAGTAACAGTTCTCTCTTGACCATGCATTCACTATGGGGTCTACTAGAAAACACTTAACATTCATTAGAATGTCATAATAAATACTTTCAAGTCCTACTTGTAACACCCCAAAATTGGCACCTAATAATCAAGCAATTTTGGTGCATTTTCTTATCTTTGAAGTCCTATTGTATTAGGCAAATTCTTCTCCTAATTGACTTTAATTGACTGAGTTTCAAATGCAGAAAACCCAAATTTGCATAAATCTGACATTACATTTAAATTCCTAATTCTCAAATGATTATTAGCTAAAATCCCTATGATTAATTGATTTAAATCTAAAGTCCTAAGTGCTTTTAATTTAATCAATTCCACCCCCTTTGGCTAATATACATAAAATGAATTGAAAGGTTATTTATTTATTGAATGAATTATCTTCAAAAAGGGAATTCCATAATTCCGTGTGAAAGGACACTTATGTGTCAATAATTCATTCTTTTATTTTAATAATCTTTGCTTATTTGTCTCAATTGGAGAATGAAGAGACAACTGTTTCTTTTCAAGAAACTCTTCATCCTCTCTCCATGGTTTTCTATAAATTGGACCTCTTTTTCTTCATTAGGGAGGAATTTTTTGAGAGCATCATTACTATAGGCAAAATTACTTTGATTTCATGCTTTTTAGCTCACTTTTGCATAATTAGTATAATTTCAATTGGAATTGAATATTGTTTAGCTTTCACTTATGTTCTAATTATAAGGCTAACAATTCAATTTTGTACTTTGAAGCTTTCTAGATTCATTTGTTAATCCAATTCTAGCTTAAAATAATTTCTTTCATAGATTACAAGCACTTTCCTTTCTAGATTAGAAGCATTTAATTTTCTTAAATTAATTGCATTTTCATTGTTATATTAGTTGCAATGCATTCTTAGACCAACTTCAATTCATCTTCATAGATTAATAGCATTTTCTCATGAACTAGTTGCATAAATTCTCATAGATAATGGCTTTCTTCATTTTCTTGCACTATTAAATCCTCCATGTTAGCAATGGTCAGGTTGTTGGCTCTCATTCTGAGGGTAAACTTCAACAATCACATCTAATTAGGAGGCAACAGGTCGCTTCAATCGCATTTGTAGAACAAACAATTCATGTTTGTTTTTGTGAATTCACCGATTGTGTAAGGACTATGTTGTGTTTGTGTTGAATTAAGAGGTCCACATTCAGCATACAACATTTTGTTGCCCACCATGGGGCAGAAAAATCAATTTCTGGCCTCATTTTTAAATCTATTGACTGTGTTTTTTAGACTCTGTCGTACGTCTGTACTGCACTGGTACGACTTCTCAAGCGAGGTTCTACTCTGAGCCGCATGAAGTTTTGCTTTGAGCCGCGCAAAGATTTGCTTTTTAGCACTTTCTCGCATGAAGAAATAGTTTTCTCACGCGCATCGAAGCACTTGCTCGCGTGCGGTGAAGTACTTTCTCGCGTGAACTTTCACTGACAGACATTTAAAATGCAAATTTTTTAATTTGTTATTTGTCTGTTATGACTTCTGTTTCTGCTCTGATTTTTCTATTTCTGGTTTTTCTGCTGCAGCATAACAGTGGTTTGCAAGTTCGCTTGTCAAAGATTAAAACATTCTAACGATTTACTTGCAGGACGATAGTCAAAGACAATATTAAAACGTCATGTTTGTTTACTATTTTTCATTCACATAGTCTAAATAGGGCTTCATTAAAATTTTGTAAGGATCCCGATAGCAAAGTAGGGCAATAGGATCTTCATTACATGGAAGTGATTCTCATGAATAAATCTAAAACCCAAATGTTGCTAGCATGAAGGATACTTGGGGAAGCGAAGCAAGATAAGTGAATCTTTATCACTTCTACTTGTTAGGGGATTATGCTCTTCTCTTTGAGAGAATCAAAAACCCAAAGACTTTTGGATTTGGTGGAGTGAAACTATCTCAGTGATGAACATGCTTGATGTGTTTGGGTGAGGTGCAAAGGTAGAGAAGCATGCTCTTCTCTCATTGAGAGAATCAGAAAATCAAACCCTTGAATCTGAACCAGGTTGAGTCACCTTTAGAGGGCCTGCCAGAAGTTGAACCTCCGGGAATGACCCAAGTGAGTACACACCTTTCACCGGTGATTCCACCTCACTCTAATAAAGTCTACTTTGTTGTATTCTAAAGATTCCAAAGCCATAGTAACTTCTTTCTCATTGATTTCGACTATCATCATGAGAAAGCCTTGTTTGTCATACTGAGCGGCGCCGCTCCTAGCCTTGCTTGCAAGGGTGTGTGACTTACAAGTGTTGATGTGGTTGCGAGGCCCCATCTCTGTATCAGAGGCACCAGAGGTTATTGTGAATGGAATTCTATTAAACACTCTCTTAGTTAGATGCCTACCCGGTTCACCTCTGAAAGGAGGCATAATCTGTGGGCAGGGAGAGAGAAGAATCTCTCCCCTAGATTCTTGACATAGGTATGCACCTGGATGTTTGAAGTGGTATATGACGCTGGCCCCTATTTAAGGGTTACCTTCAAACATATATACTTAGTCCTTGGAAACACCAAAAACATGGGTGCTCTTTCGAGGGTGACACTGCTGTGTGAGGTGAACGCATACGCATAAGACAGTGGGGCACAGATTTTGTCTTCTCAACCAATTTTCTTTGTAGGGATAATTGAGTGTTTGTTCTTGAGTCTTAAACTATCTGTTCTATCATTCAAACAAAGACTCCCATGTTTCTACCAAGTTGCTTTGTCCTTGTTGGAATTGTTTTCGACTACTGTTTGTGTCACTACCTGATTGAAACTTTGTCTTTAAATGAATGCTTGTCACCTTGAAATAGAGATTGCTGAATTACATCATCCTAAAACTATCCTAAGCCTAGATATCTTGTTAGAGAATAGTTCTCACTGTGTCTCAAAACCTTGTCTTTACCTTGAAACTAAGTTGTATATTTGTTTTATCTACCTCTTGTCTGGATTTGAATGCTTGTTACTTCATTGTCTGTGGACTAAAACTAGTTGTTTCAAGTTGTAAACTGACAGATTCATACTTTAGCTTGTCTTGTCTCTTTGTCTCCATTCCATTTCTTATGTTTTCTACCTTGCGACATGATAGTCATTACTCAGCTATTCTAGCCATACTTCTGACGAATCGTGCCAGGTGCATCTCATACCTCGGCTGTTCTAGCCTATTACCTTGTCTTTTTGATACCTTTAGAGATAGATTTCTAAGTCAAATCTTAAGTTTCCTCTCGTACCAGCTTCATCTATGGCTGTTACGACTAGGAGCGGTACTATCTTCCCTATACGTGGTACTAAAATAGTCAAAAGTAAACCTAGCAATCAAGGCAATGCTCATTCTAAACCTGTTATTCAAGTAGATAATCAAGAGGGATCATCACGTTCCTCTTCCCCATTCAGTGTGGACCTAATTCCAAATCCAAAACCAGTGTTCCAGTTTTGTTCTAATCTGTTGTTTCAAGATGAACATCATCCATTTATCTCAAAGAAACCACCTGTTTGGGTTGATCCTATTAACGACTCTCGTCGCCTTAGTGATCCTTTTCACAGTTCAATCCTTTTGATTCGCCAAAGAGAACATCGAATATGAGTTCTCACTCTCATACTAAAGGAGTACATACAGACCAATCACATGTTGACAATATGACATCTCCTTTCGATTACACACAAGGCCAAGACCAATCTCAACAAGAACAAGGTCAAGAGAAACACCAAGGTCAAGACCAAACTCAAAGTATTTATGAAATTCTTGGCAATGACAATGACCCTATCACTCAGAATGATATAGATGTAGAAAATTCTAATAAAGATCTTATCAAAATGATGGAGATACTCCTTGCAGAAGACAAATAAAAATATTCCTAGACTTAGGAAATCAAGGAGTTAAATTACCCACGAACTTCCAAGTAGATACACTTATCACTAAAGAAGAAGAAACCGAATCTTCTAAGATGCATAAGATGATTCATGACATACAAGGACAACTTAGTCAACTTATGAAAGAAAAGGACAACCCTACACAAAAATTCACAATGGAAAGTATATGTCCTTTTCCTTTTGATAAGAGTATTGTTATGCAACCTTTTCCCAAAGGTGTAGAACTTCCAAAATACGACAAGTATCTAGGCACCTCTGATCCTCAGGATCATCTGAGAGAATTCAGTTCCTTGTCAATGGATTTTATGCATGATCAAACATATTTGATGTGTCTTTTCCCATGAAGTTTAGGTGGGCCCGCTATGGAATGGTTCTCACGATTGCCCACTGGCATCAAAACTTTTGACAAAATTGCTAATCTTTTTATGCAACACTATTCTCACAATATTCAACATCCTGTCAACATAAG
>MU227760.1:157366-191060 GCA_018584345.1 Thuja plicata
ATGGAGACAACTTTGTACAAAGTACCCTCGCAAAATACCCGAGTCTGAGAAACTCGACATATTCTTGGATAATCTCACCCCTGACTTCGGGTATCAAGTCCAACTTCAAGGTCCCCTTAACTTTGATCGTATGATTAAACAGGCTCTGAGAATAGAAGCCTTCATAGTTAAGAAGGGTGAACTGACTTTATATAAGGATAACAAGCATAATTCATCATCATCCAAAGACAAAGGTAAATTCCCCAACAAAAATAGAGATGTTGTGAATGATGGGGTAGTCGATAACGTAAATTCAAATTCTTCAAAACCAATCTTTAACCTCATAGCGGGTATACAAGCAACCAAAGCTATCGCAAAGGCTGCGAATAACACTCAACAGCCCTCTAAATTTGCTGGTAACAAACCTTGGATACCATGAACGAAGCGTGAATTTACCCCTCTAGGAGAAACACTTGATGTGGTTTTCAAAACTTTGGTGCAAATTCACATGCTTAATCCTTTGGAGAAATGTTTCTACGATCCACAACCAAGACCTTCTTGGTGGAAAGAGAATGACTACTATGATTATCATCAAAATAAAGGTCACAAGACTGCTATTTGTTACCAACTAAAACATAAAATTCAAGACATGATTGATGACCAGGTCATTCATGTGGGGGATCATAACCAGAATTCGGATCATCAAGAATTCAAAGACCCTTTCCCTTGTCATGAGAAAGGTGAATCCTCCAACACTTAGAATAATAATGCTAAAGTTAATTACGCCAATACCACTTATGATAATGTGATCAACATGATTGAACCAATGGGAGTGGAATATTGCAACATGTTTTCTGGCAAGGGAAATGGGAATGTTTTTAAACACAGAACCCCATTCATCATAAAAGGTCCTAACTCTCAATCTCAAACGTCTCAGGATTGTGCGAACATTGTTACTCAATCTAATGCTAAAATCACTATAAAGGGTCTGGACCCTCCTGTTGCTACGTCTATGTGAAAACAAACTGCGAATAAGACTGTTGTTGGTTCCACCAAAAAGACCACAAAGGTGGTCCCAATGCCTCCTGCTGCTAGTTATAGCATCCTTGACCAGATTCAAAGGACTAATGCTCAGATAACTATTTTTGAGCTACTAAAAATCTTGCCTGCTCATAGGCAGATTCTGGACAAAGCTCTCAACGAAGCTAATGTCCCCAAAGATATCAAGTTGGATCAGTTTCAATCCATGGTGGGTCATTTGAACTTGCCGCATTACTTATCCTTCTCTGAAGAAGATGATCATTCAATTAGTCACCCGCACAATGCTCCTCTGCACATAGAAGTCATGATAGGTAAACAGTTAGTCCGTCGCGTGCTCATTGATAATGGTGCTGGTTTTAATATTTTCTCTACTCATTTTCTTACTCAACTAGGTTATGGTGAGGATCGCATAGATGCTTGCAAGAAGATTACCATAAAATATTATGATGAGGAAGAGAGAACATCTAAAGGTCTAGTTGTGCTACCCATTCAGGTTGGTCCTATTGAAAGAAATGTTGTATGTCAGGTGCTAGATCTCCCTCTTGCGTCTAATATTTTGCTAGGAAGACCATGTATTCATGAGATGCAAGCAGTTCCTTCCACATACCTTTAGTGTATAAAGTTTTCTTTTCAAGGCGCAGAGGTAACTGTTCCCACTAGCCCAGGATCTTCTTGCAATGCTCTCACTCAATCAACTAACAGTCTTGTTCCAACTAATAGAGAATACACCAAAATCTGTGATGCCAAGCTCAAAGATATGGAACAAACACTAAAAATCATAGATATGGGCATGGGGGGATATCAAATGGAGCCCGTTCTGTCATTAGCTGCTCTTCCCCTGTCTCCTAAGTCTTATGGGAGACCTTCTGAACACAATAAACCTTCCATTACCCCTGAGGTAGTTTTCAAGGGTGCATTTGTAAAGGCTAAAATACCATTGGAAGATGA
This sequence comes from Thuja plicata, assembly GCA_018584345.1. Classification (NCBI taxonomy): domain Eukaryota; kingdom Viridiplantae; phylum Streptophyta; class Pinopsida; order Cupressales; family Cupressaceae; genus Thuja; species Thuja plicata. The sequence continues at coordinate 159,335 of MU227760.1, forward strand.
AGATGAGGATATAGCGTTGTCAAAGCCTAGCTTTGTAAAGGAAAGGATACATCTGAACAAACTACCTTGGCTCATGAATTAAACCCTAACAGCGAGGGTCTTAAGATTATGAAGCGTTTTGGGTACAAAGGAAAAGGCCCTCTAGGTGTGAATGGCAATGGGATAGTGGAACCTATTCAAGCTATAGGTCAAAAGATGAGAGATACTACTGGGTTAGGTTTCAAAAAGGTTTCATTTCATCTAGGAATCAATAAATTTGGGCCAAAAGTAGAACCAACACCAGAACCTGAAAGTACAACTGTAGCTAACACTACACAAGATAGCTCGGATGAGGATTGTTTTCCTTATCCCATCCCTCCAGACCTGGCACCATTCTTTGCTAAGCTAGATAAATTTGTACCATGTGCCTGTACAACAGAAATAGATAGTGATTCTGATCAAACAACTCAATGTGAGACACTCACTTATGAACAATGGAAAGACTTACAAGATCCTAACTTCAAAGGAGAAAGGTGCATGCCACCAGAATTTCAAGAACGGTGGACACAAGAACAGACTAGTATTACAAGAACTCAAAAACCTTCATGGTGCAAGAACCCAAGTCAAAGTTCAAAAATAGACTCTCATGAGTTTGAGTTTGATAGTTTGTCAGCAGGATCTTGCGAAAAACCTCTCGACATGAGTGAAGAGTTTAGTGAAAAGCCTAATCAGTTCGAGTCTATAGGTGTTGACATGTCTTCTACTTCGATCGTTAGAAATCAAAAGGATTCAAACACACCTTCGGATGAGATCGGTCTAGATCCCCTCTTACTAGTTAACGCTTTCAATGATGACTATACTGTGGACGCACTTGAACCTGTCACATCTCTTTCCCTCCAACACCCTGAATTAATAGACCGGAATTCCTCTTCTTAACCCAGTGAAGTCCTTACATTCCAGAATGATTACACCTTAGCCTGTTACCTTCATGCTATTGAGCCCATAATGTCCTCCATTAGTGAAGCAAGTGTTAACATGACCGAGGCTGATATCAAGTACCTTAGTCAGAAAATTAAAAGAAAAAAGAACAAGCGCTCTGATGGTGAAAACCACATTGTGGCAGTATCAGAGCCAAAAAAAGTAAAAATAAAAGACGTACCCAAAGATGAAAACCTCTCTGAGATGCCTGAGGGTGAGGTACTTGATGTGCTTCTGAGTCACTTTCAGGAACGCTCATCAGTGTTAATTGAGCCTACTCAGCCAATAAATCTAGGAACAAAGGAACATCCACACATCATTCATGTGGCCAAATCATTATCTCCAGAGGAACTTAAAGAATTTACAAAGTTTTTCCAAGAGAAAAAGATAAATTTTTCATGGACATACTCGGACATGCCAGGTGTGGATCCTGACCTCATTATGCATCACTTTTCAATATCACCAGGTGTGAAACCTGTCAAACAAAAACTTAGAAGGATGCATCCGCATGTAGCTCTATTGATCAAGGAAGAATTGGAAAAACTTCTGAAAGCTAGGTTCATTCGAGTGATTGATTATGCAGAGTGGATTTCTAATATAGTCCCAGTAACCAAACATGACAAATCTATTAGGGTCTGCACGGACTTTAGAGATTTAAATTTGGCATGCCCAAAAGATGATTTTCCACTCCCTAATATTGACATGATCTTGGATATGACAGCGGGATATGAGATGTACTCCTTAATGGATGGATTTTCTGGCTATAATCAGATCAAAATTTCACCAGAAGACCAAGAGAAAATAGCTTTTACTTGCGCATGGGGTACATTTTGTTGGAATGTTATGCCCTTTGGTTTAAAGAATGCAGGGGCTACTTATCAAAGAGCTATTACTACAATATTTCACGATATGATGCATAAGACAATGGAAGACTATGTGGATGATACGCTTGCTAAGAGTATGGATAGAAAAACACATCTCACTGATCTAGGTCCTATACTAGATTATTTGGAGAAGTTTTGATTGCGCCTAAACCCTAAGAAATGTGCATTTGGGGTTACTTCTGGAAAATTACTTGGCTACATTATTTCTGCAAAGGGAATTGAAGTAGATCCAGAAAAGGTGCAAGCAATAATGGAGATGCCACCACCCCATAATATCAAACAAATCAGGGGTCTTCAAGGTCAACTTCAATCTATCAGGCGGTTTATCTCATAGTTAGCTGACAAATCACAACCTTTCACGAAAACCCTACATAAAGGTGTGACTTATGACTGGAACAAAGAGTGTGAACAAGGGTTTCAACAAATTAAATAGTATCTAGCTAATCCACCCATATTGATGCCTCCCGTTCAGGGGAAGCCTTTGATCCTATATATCTCAGCAATAGAAACATCCTTGGGTGCTCTCTTGGCCCAAGAAGATCTGAATCATAAAGAAAGAGCTATTTACTACATCAGCAGAACATTGGTCTCTTATGAAATGAAGTATTCAGTAATTGAAAAGGCTTGTTTAGCAGTGGTGTTTTCTTTCCAAAAGCTACGACACTACATGTTGGCTTATACTACGAGGTTAATTGCAAAGATTGATCCATTGAAATACTTACTCAGTAAAGCTACCCTCACAGGTAGACTGGCAAAATGGGTCATGTTCCTTAGTGAGTTTGATATTGTATATGTTGAGAGGAAAGCTATTAAAGGATAGGCAATTGCAGATCAATTGGCTGAAGCACCCCTTACAGATCACCAATCATTAAAGATGGAATTCCCAGATGAGTCTATTATGCTTCTCACGCATCAAACATGGACAATGTTCTTTGATGGTTCTTTTACTCAACAAGGGTCTGGAGCTGGGATTTTGTTTATCACACCATAGCGGTATTCCTTTCCAAAGGCATATAAAATGATGTTCCCTTGTACTAATAATACCACTGAATATAAAGCTCTGATTAATGGACTCAAGATTTCTATTGAATGGCGAGTGGATGAACTAAAATTCTTTGGAGACTCACAACTAGTTATCAATCAGGTCAACAATGATTATCAAACCAAAGATGAAAAGTTGGTACCCTATAAAAGGATGGTTGACAGTCTTAAGAACTATTTTGCACATGCCACCTTTCAAAAAATTCCCTAGGCGGATAATAAAGCGGTTGATGCTACGGCTACTTTGGCCTCTATGTTACAACTACCAGAGAATGATTTCAGACATGAGTTCCTAGTGGAGACATTATATTACCCTACCCATGACTCTCCTAACTCCCAGATGGTCTGTTCAGTAATTGGACATGATTCATCTCGTTACCACCACATATACTCCTATCTCCATGAACAAACTATTCCTAACACATATACTAGAAATGAAAAATGCCATCTAATCCGCAGTGCTTCACGGTATGTCATCGTAGCAAATGACTTGTATGGAAGGGGTCTAGATGGTACCCTCCTTAGGTGTCTAGAACCTAATGAGTCTAAACGCGCGTTAGAAGAAGTACATGAAGGCATTTGTGGTTCTCACTCAAATGGCCTGACACTGGCTCATAAGCTTGTTAGAGCTGGTTATTATTGGCCCAATATGGAGAAGGAAACTACACAGTTTGCCAAATCTTGTAAGCAATGTCAATTTCATGGAAACTTGGTTTGTGCTCTAGCTAAGGAACTCATTCCTTTTATCACCTTTTGGCCATTTCAACATCGAGCTTTCGACTTAGTAGGTCAGATATATCCATCTTCCTCAAAAGGACACAAGTACATCATCACTGCTACAAATTATTTTACTAAATGGGTTGAGGCAGTGCCTCTTAGTGTAGCTGATGGAAAATCTATAGCTATGTTTATCTTAAACTACATTATTTGTAGGTATGGTGTACCTTCCTCTATTATCACTGATAATGGGGGAAAATTCAAGAATAAAGATCTGACAGATTTCTATGCTAAGTTCAAGATCATCTAACATTGGTCTTCTATTTATTACCCCCAAGGTAATGGGCAAGCTGAAGCTTCTAATAAAAAAATTCTCAAGATCTTGCACCGTACGATACACAAGTCTGGGAGGGATTGGCACCTCCAGATAAATCTGGCTTTATGGGCCTATCGCACCAGTATCAAAACTCCAATAGGGGCCACACCCTTTTCTTTAGTCTATGGCACAGATGTTGTATTGCCTATTGAGGTTGAGATTCCTACATTGCGAGTCTCTCTGAAAGGCCTCATCACAGATGATGACATGAGAATATCTAGGCTTCAAGAGCTTGAATTACTAGATGAATGCCAGAAGGTGGCGTTCGATCATCTCAGAGAATACCAAAAGAGGATATCAAAGAGCTATAATAAGAAAGTCAGACCAAGAGACTTCCAAACAAGTGATCTCGTCCTGAGAGAGAATCCTAAAAATCAACAACAGCGGACTCAGAAATGTAAGTTTGAGCCAAATTGGCTTGGTCCTTATATCATTACTGTAGTATTTGGGTCCAATGCTTATCAACTCTCCACTACAGAAGGTGAACCACTCAAAGAGCCTATCAATGCTCTTTACCTGAAGAAATTCTATAGTTAAGATATCTTCTGCATGCTCATGTACATACTTTATTTCTGAGAAAATCCTAAAAATTTTAAAATGTCCTGAAAAAATGATCATCTTAGTGAAAACCTGGCAAACAGGCACTTTGATGTATCTATTATCTTGGTGAAACCTAGCAAACAGGTGCCTTGATAATATAAAAAAAATGAAAAATTCAAAAAATACAAAAAAAATCAAAAATGAAAAAAGAGCAAAAAAATTGAAAAAATAAAAAATAAAAAAAAAAAGTGAAAAAGAGAAAATGTGCCATTGATGAAAACCTGGTAAACAGGCGTCATGGTAGAAAAAATAGAATTTCTGCCAAGATGGTGAAAACCTTGTAAACAGGCGCCTCTTCTTTCACAATGCTTTATCTGTCACAGCATGTCTTGGCTTTCTTGCAGTTGCTTTCCTGCTTTAGTTTGCTTTCCTGCTTTAGTGTGCGTTTCGCTCTCAGCCATCTTCGAGATTTTGTTCGATCTCCCATGGATTGAAACTAGTTATACTCAGGGGGCATGTCCCTGGTCTAGGGGGCATTGTCTTATCTTTTTTCATCGGTCACCAGTGGTTCTCACTGTGTCTGTCTGCCGATGCCTTGTAGCGCTTCGTCTCTTCTTGAGACTCTTTTTGCATCGGTCACCAGTGGTTCTCACTACGTCTGCCTGTCGATGCCTTGTAGCACTTTGTCTCTTCTTGAGACTCTTTTTGCATTAGTCACCAGTGATTCTCACTACTTCTTCTTACTGATGCTTCGATCTCGTTATCAATCTTTATGCTTGAGAGTCTCTTGCAATAGTCACCAGTGATTCTCACTGAGTCTGCCTACTGCCGCTACATTGCTGAGATTTCTTGCACCATTTCGCTATCCATTGTGGCTCAGCTTCAATCCATTCATTACTTAGGGGGCATGGCTCCCCATTTTTATCACTCTTTGGTTTACACTTGAGTCAGTAATCTTGTCAGTCCTGAAGGACAACTCTCTACTGGCACAAACTGGTGTTTTTCAACACCTTAATCAAACAGTGTTTTTCAACACCTTAATCAAACAGTGTTTTTCAACACTTTCTTTGGACACATATGTGTTTTTAACACACTTTAGATTTCTCACGACATAAACATCTCTCGATGGCAATCAAATACAATGCACTCACAAGCACAATGGTGTTTCTCAACACCCTAAACATAGACACATTCGTAAAACTCGAAACATGCTGAGATATGATTGACTCTTTCATAGTATGCTGCTTGTTCGTATGAATTTTATTGATATTTTATTTGTCTACTACTTATTAGTGTGGTTTCAATGATCCGGCAATGTCAAATAAACAGGGTGTATGTGATAAGAGATTCTTCGTTAAGGTGGAAAAGCCTCACATCCCTCGATCTTGTTTATTTGTACGCCAAGGGGAGGTTAGAACTATCTCCTTGACTGTTATTGTTATGTTTTTTTACTTGTGAACTGTTACTATATCAAACTGGAAACAATGTTCAGGTCACCTTGGCTTTTGTGCCTTTGGTGCTTACATTGGTTTCCTATATTTTATCTGATGAAAGTCATACTCATATTCTTATGGTCACAGCAGCACCAGTAAGGGTTGTATTGACTCTGATGATCCAAAGCACCCGGTGATGATAAATACGATGAGTCCAACAACCAAAGTCCTAGGATTGCATTTAGCTTAGGCTTGCATTTGCATTGTAGGCTTGCATTCGCATTTTAGGCTTGCATCGTAGAATTTTTGGTGCTCCCTTCATTTGTCTTCTCATTCTTCAAGGTGCTCATCTTTCATCATGGTTCTTCTTGACTGCATGAGTGTCCGATCCTCGTTCTCGATCTTCATGCGCGTTCTTCTTTGATTAGTATCTATTGTATATTGTGAAGGCCCTGCATGAGATGATTAGTACCATTGCAACCATTCATTTCATTTCCATAAAATCCATTTGCACACATATATATCCATATTTCATGTGCATCCACTATAAGCATAACTCAAATCATACATAGAAGTTATCCATCTAACACTTACCATAGCATTTTCATACATTAATAAAACACATGCATAAACATTTTCATTCCTAATCCATACATCTAAATCATATAGGAAATTATCTCATACACAAATCTAAAACAATATATACACATATACAATGATGCCAAAAAATCAAGCTCATATATATATCGATCGCTCTGAATATACAAGGGTGCTACTCGAGCACAATGGGTCAAAATGGTGGTACAAAATGCATCATAAACTAACCACCTAGAGGAGGTGGAGGTGGGGGCATCCCCTGCTGCTGTGGAGGTGGTCCTACTAGAGGTGGACCCTATGGAGGAGGTCCTGTTGGAGGTGGTCCCTGTGGAACAGCCTGAGCGCCAGCATACTCTGAAAATGGAAGAATCTGATCTGCTGCCTCCAGAACTGCAAGAGTATACATGGCATAGTAATAAGATGCCTGAGTAGCCTCATATCTGATATCCAACTGTGCTCTAGAAATTTCCTCTCACAATTCTTGGACCTCACGGTCCCGCTTAGATATTCGTGTATCCTGGATGACCACCTGTATGTGAAGGTCATCTCGCTCCCTCTGCATTTATCTCACTCTCTCCCTCACTCTACAGAGAGCCTCCTATTGCTGGGCTACCTGTCCACTTGCTGGAGCATCAGTATCATCACCCTGCTCTGTAGCCCTATCCATGGTAGTATCATCACCCTGCTCTGCATCCCTATCCTGGCTACCACTAGGGCCAGCACCTACATCTGATCCCATAGGCCTCACAAGGATAGCAGTCTACCGTGTCCATGGTTGTACCACTCTATCCTACTACTATAGAGGCAGCTGCTATGGCTGCTGTCCCTGAGGCTACTGTCCTGGAAGAGGACCCTGCTATGCCTGCTGCTATGGTGGTGACTACACCACTAGAGGAATCCGGCCCACCGGCGATGTGAACCTCAGAAATGGATAAGCTAAGAGCTGATCTCTATATGCAGGAGTCACACCTACATCTGTAACCGCTACCATGTAATCCCATTGAGATGGTGGTACCTAGGCATCTATCATGCTGCGCCCCCTATCTAGCAACCTCTGCCACCCCTTCTTCGTCTCATCGGTGAATCGGGCATATGTGCAATACTCAAGAGACACATCCTGTAGCCTCCCAAACTAGCGCAATACATGTGTAAGCAAGAATCGCTCAATGACTATGATGGTACATCCTATTAGAGGACGCGAGTAGAACATGTATGAAAACTCATGGCGAGCATCGTCCCAGACCTCAGTAGCGGCCCATGGTCACCATATGACTATAGCCATATCATCTATCTGTCCTCGCCACTGCTCAGTCTTACCTAGCGCAGGATGGGTCATTAGACCGGCGTATCTGTAAATGTATGGCTCTAGTGGCTATCGCGTGTCATGGAAAATTGGCCTACATATGGGAAGGTGCTCCTAGGCCCAGATTTGTAATACAACTACTCCCGCTGCCATAGTGCGGGCACCCCGATACACAACCTCATGCATCTCATGATACATCTGAGCAAGTATATACTCGCCCCATCCATATGTCACTGTAGGTACATCTAGCATCTTCTGGAGCATGATGCCCCAGCCACACTCCAAACCATGCTGACCACTATCAGGTACCAAATGACAACTTAGAAACAATGCAAGAATGATTGCCAATGGATAATCCTGGCCATATGAGCATATCAACTCCTCCCAGGAGATAGCTTGGCCCACTACCAACTGATCCCAAAATATGGCTCTCAAATATTGTGTCCCATCTCTCGGCTGTGTGTAGTACTCAACACGAGCTCCATGGAAAGGTACTCTCAATATCCGATAGATATCCTCCGGAGTCACAGTCATCTCTCCTAGTGGCAAGTGGAAGGTATTCATCTCCAAATGGAAATTCTCAACTAAGGCACCAAGTAATCTGTGATTTACCTGAATATTAGGAACATCACACAGGTATGTCAATCCTAGCCCATCAATGTGGGCCCCGTCAGCATTTGATAATCTCTGTAGCAGCTCACCCATGACAGGATGATGGGATCTGAAACCGATATCTGGGAGGTCGACCTGCAACACAAAAGAACAAAATGGGATCAGTACCTTAATAATGATGATTTTCAAAGTAAAAGACAACACATGCAGCTACGAAATTACTCGACATACAATTCAACTGGTTGACTCTATGATGCAAGAAATTAACTTTTTTTGGTCTTTTTGCCTCTTCTCATGTGAGAAAATTGTTTTCTTGCGCGAGGAAACTCTGCTGACAGAGAGTTCATGCGAAGTGGGATGCTTCTTCATGTGAGATTCTAGGAATCTCGCATGTCACACACACAAACTTTGTGCGAGCTCTAATGAGGGGCTCGCGCGCGAAAACCCCAAACTGCCCAAGAAAATAGTTTTCTCGCGTGAAGGGCGATCAGGACCGGTGTGAGGAAACTATTTCCTTGCGTGACATTTGACAAAGCCTTGTTCTAAAATTCTAAAAACACTCAACTAACGATAAAAATGATAAATGTTTTGTAGAAATACAGGATCGGGTTATGAATACTCATAGGTGCGTCATACTCTGTTGGTCGGTTGTGCTATCTGGTGCGCTCAAATCGATGCATATGTATGGGAATGCTCTCAATGTCAGCTGGAACTCTCACCATCTCTAAAGTCAAAGGTGAATAATGATTTGAAAATGAACCCTCCGGGCCTTATATAGCCTTTGACCTAATTTTTCAAAGTGCTCTGTTTTCTGCGAAAATTGCACCCTTGGCTAATCGAACCTTTCTGGATCCATTTTTTTGGTCGAAATCAAACTCTGACACCCCTAAGTAGCTCAAAATTGCATTTTAAAATCATGGGACTGACGTGATCGGACGTTTGTGCAGTCAATTCTCTGATGTTGGTTCATTGTCAGGATTATCTCTAGTCATCATTTTCTCAGTTTCTGCAATCTTTTCATCAAAGTCAACTCTAGTCAATTCTATTCAACTATGGTCAAACCTAATCAATAAGACCTCTCGATCACTCTAAAATGATTATGCTCTCTCTTGATCTATCTTTTCTGCGATTTCTCACTCTCATCTTTCTGATGTCTTCTTTCGATTTCACTCCCGAGGGGGCAGGATGATTGCATCATTGAACATTTTTTGCATTATTCTAGAATCAGTCTGAATCAAAAGTCCTCGTCACTAGGGGCATCTCATCACTTGGGGCATATTCAATTTTTCATACCGTATGGTCAAAATTGGATACTCCATGATCTTGAATTTCGCATCTTGTCATCTATCTTGCTAGGTATCTGAGCAATCTAACTCACATCCTCAAGAATCATGCTTCATTTTGTAGACAGTCCTAAATTGATTATCTTTTGAGACAGGTATTGGGGTGATCTAACCCTGATTCCTGAAGGTTGAGCCTCGATCTGGGGACAGTCTTGTGAAAGACAACAATCTAACCAGTGTCTGGGCAATCTAACCTAGACATTGGAGGACTAAGCTTCATTCTGGAGAAGATTATTGAAATCTCATTGGGTATTGGGGAAATCTAACCCTAATTCCTAAAAGTTACACTTCATTCTGAAGATAACTCTCGAAAACTCTTTAAACCGTTATCTAGGCGATCTAACCTGGATCTCGGAGGGCTTACCTTCGTATTGGGGAAATCTAATCCTGATTCTGAAGATAGTCCTAGATCTTCATCAACTCTCAGTGGACATTGGGGCAATCTAACCCTGATTCCGATCTTCACTTCAGACTATTCTTTGAATCAATGCGCTATTCGCACACCAATTCAAAGAGGGGAAAAATGTAACACCCCAAAATTGGCACCTAATAATCAAGCAATTTTGGTGCATTTTCTTATCTTCAAAGTCCTATTGTATTAGGTAAATTCTTCTCCTAATTGACTTTAATTGACTGAGTTTCAAATGCAGAAAACCCAAATTTGCATAAATCTGACATTAGATTTAAATTCCTAATTCTCAAATTATTATTAGCTAAAATTCCTATGATTAATTGATTTAAATCTAAAGTCCTAAACTTGCTTTTAATTAAATCAATTCCACCCCCTTTGGCTAATATACATAAAAGGAATTGAAAGGTTATTTAATTATTGAATGAATTATCCTCAAAAAGGGAATTCCATAATTCCATGTGAAAGGACACTTATGTGTCAATAATTCATTCTTTTATTTTAATAATCTTTGCTTATTTGTCTCAATTGGAGAATGAAGAGACAACTGTTTCTTTTCAAGAAACTCTTCATTCTCTCTCCATGGTTTTCTATAAATTGGACCTCTTTTTCTTCATTAGGGAGGAATTTTTTGAGAGCATCATTACTATAGGCAAATTTACTTTGATTTCATGCTTTTTAGCTCACTTTTGCATAATTAGTATAATTTCAATTGGAATTGAATTTTGTTTAGCTTTCACTTATGTTCTAATTATAAGGCTAACAATTCAATTTTGTACTTTGAAGCTTTCTAGATTCATTTGTTAATCCAATTCTAGCTTAAAAGCATTTCTTTCATAGATTACAAGCACTTTCCTTTCTAGATTAGAAGCATTTAATTTTCTTAGATTAATTGCATTTTCATTCTTAGATTAGTTGCAATGCATTCTTAGACCAACTGCAATTCATCTTCATAGCTTAAATCATGTCTCAATTCATAGATTAATAGCATTTTCTCATGAACTAGTTGCATAAATTATCATAGATAATGGCTTTCTTCATTTTCTTGCACTATTAAATCCTCCATGTTAGCAATGGTCAGGTTGTTGGCTCTCATTCTGAGGGTAAACTTCAACAATCACATCTAATTAGGAGGCAACAGGTCGCTTCAATCGCATTTGCAGAACAAACAATTCATGTTTGTTTTTGTGAATTCACCGATTGTGTAAGGACTATGTTGTGTTTGTGTTGAATTAAGAGGTCCACATTCAGCATACAACACTACTCGGTTAAGAGATTTATCTGTAACAATGGTTCTGATACAGTAATGATCTGATTCAAATACAACTTTGTTTGCATATTTTCAGATCTATGCTATGTACATAATGCCTCTGATCAATTTGTTCACTTCAGTTTCTCTGATTCTTCATACTCTATTCTCCTCGGTAAATGTTCTTTCCTCTATCACTCAGTGTTCTCTACAGAAATGCTCGGTTCTATGTTCAACCAGTTTGATCAGTCATGCATGAAATTTGCATGTTTTCACATCAGGTGTACAATTCATAATGAATCTCTTGTCTCTTATATAGACATCATAGCTCATTTAATTTCCATCCTTTAGATCGTTTCTCTTAATCTCCATCATTAGTTGTGCCGCTTAAACCTTCCTCGGTAGTTGTGTCAAAAACACGTTTCAATATTATTCATCTGATCATCTTTTAATTTGTATATCTATTTTATCTTCATAAAAAATATTATGCTTTATCTCAGAATCATCAATTTTCCATCTCATCATTTTAGTCGGCCTCAGTTTGATTTAATTTCTCAGTGAATATTGCGATGTGTCGGTGATCCCTAGCTCGATTACCACTGTGCTCGGTATACACTAGATTTACTCGATTATCATTGTTACTTGATGTATATAGAACTGTTTAATTGCTGACCACATAAACATTTTTGGTTCTAGATCTTTAACTCATAGCATATTTTTGTCACCATAATGATAAGCAAATAAGTTGACATCAATGACAATACATTAACTGATTAATGTCTATTATCAAATCTGTAACTTGGTTAATTATCAACAAAATTAATTCAAATATACAATCAGTTGTAGTTCATCACTGTCCTTTAAGTGGAACCTTCAAGAGGTTATCTATGTAAGCATTGCTTCAACAAATATTAATTACATCAATTTATAGAGCCTTCACAAGAATCATGTCGACCATGAAAGATCACATTTTCCAAGGTAAGGAAAAGATAATACAAAATATAGGTCAAGAACTAAATCATGAATAACTTAACCAACATGATCCAAAATTAATCATGAATGCAAAGGTAGATCATCCATAAGCTCATAAACATTGAACTATGTGTCATGAAGCTTTATAAATCATAGAATTGCTTCGTGTGATGGAGAAACTCTAATTTGACCATGATACATGAAGAACACATAGGTATGAGAAAGAATCCATGATATATCCACTACAAAGTAAAATAAAAAGATATGAACCACGAAAAGGTAAAACATGACATGTCTTGAACTTTCCATAAGGTCCACAACAAAAAACATAGCCAACACAAAGGAATGCCACAAAAAACATAGGAGCTGGAAAAATATGATCAAAATAAAGGAAAATGTTCTTGGTTGATTAAATATTTCAAAGAACCAAGATTCTCCTGCAAGGAAATGTTTTAAAAGTAGACTGGTTTACAAAGATTTGATTTTAGGGCCCCTCAATATATATTTTCTTGTAACAAAAGTGAAGAGAATACCAATCATCTACTATTAACATGCCCCTTCTCTTAAAAATGTTGCAGATGGTTCTATTCCAAATTGGGATGGATAGATCTATATTATCAAATAATATTATATTATTATTAAAATCTTGACATATTCTATACAATAGAAGTCTACTTTGTAGGAGATCGACAATTTCTTCCAAAATTATACCATGGGAAATTTGGAAGGAAAGGAAAAGAAGAATTTTTCAAGGGAAATCATTGGGATGAGAAATGATTACAAATAAGATAGGTTTGGGATTTGGTATTGCATGCAATATGGATTTTTTTCCAACAAGATTCAGAGTATATGATTGAGAATTATACCCTTTTGCTGTCACTAGACAATGATAGAGATCTATCACATCTCTTAGAGATCATTGTTAAATAATTAAACCCTCTTTGATTCAAGAGTTCAAGACTGCGAGCTTAATAACATAGTTCAAAGCTACACCTTTCCAAGGGTCATGAGACAACTTGATGGAGCCTTTCTTGGTTCTGTATTTACTACTTCAGAAGAATATTTTCTCAATATATGTATTCATATTATGTAATCATCATGGGTAAAAGCACAAAGTTGCATCACGTTAAAAGATATCTTGTCAGCACAGCTAAACTTGAGTATTTCTAACTAAACATTATTTTTTGTCAAACATATGGTCTAGCTAGATTCATTCTAGCTAAGTTAGATAAGTGGTTCAACTTTTCCAATTGGAAATGTCTATTAAATGCATGTTTTAACAACTTTGGGTCCACTAACAAAAGAAATAAAATTATTTCAGATAAGTGATGTTTCAATAACCCCTACTCTTTTTAATGATATTTTAAAAAATATAAAAAATATCCTTTTGTAGAGTTCAGAGTCAAGATTATTGTCATATAAATTTTATAGTATTTTGATTTGATATAGTATATTATAATTTCAAAATACAAAAAGTAGGTATATTAACATTCGAGAAGACGTTGCTTCAAATAAATAAAAAATAGTAAATCACATCGAAAAAATTTAAAATTTATATTTAACACTAGAGAAGAAATTCCTCTTCAAGAATATGTACTTTTTTTTTAGTGGTGTAGATTTATTTGACAGGGGAAATTTGGTGGGAGATGAAAACTGTCGATTCCAATAAGTTCAACTTTGAGCAGTTATAACGGAGAAAATATACATTGACAACCAATCTTTATTCTTTTCTACACTATCTATACATTTTATCTATAACATATTTTGAAATTAGAGGAAAATTTGATTATTTGCATATGCTTTTTGGGAGGGAACTAGACCCCATATTTTTAGTAGTTCTCAACATTTTTAAAATGGACTTCAAAAATTTTAAAAACTATTTCATTTCTTGTTCAAAAAAATATAAAAAATTATAGACATAAATTTATCCATTTTTACACATTTCATTAGTTTACATCATCCTCAAATTCTAAGCACAAATGCCACTTTTATGTTGATAAAGTTGAACAGTTTGCATGTTGTGAACCTTTTCCTTTATAAAAGTGTGACATATGTTTGTACTTTTACGGGCCATATTTGTTTATGTAAGCCTTAAAAGGAGTTCCTAAGGCAAGTTTTTTTCATGTTTATAGGATAAATTTAATAAGGGGGGAATGTTAGCGTAAATATATAATTGCATTACATTGTTAAATTATGTTTGGTTAAATAATTGTCTAGGTCAAATAATTTCCTATATCAAGGGTTAGTAAATTGCTTTTGGCATAGTATAAAGGCCCAAAGTGCTATGAAGTAAATGACTATGATATTCTTATCCTTTCAAAGATAAGGTGTCCCTTACTTTAAACCCTTATTAAAAGTGAAAATAACCGCTCATAGGGAAAAAAAACCCTTTTTAAGATAAGTTCCTATTGAGACTTTATACATGTACAAGTGTGTACTTTGTGTGACTACTTGATCACCCATATTTATTTTTAAGTTTCAAAAGTTAGATAGAATCTTGAAGTAATTGGTTATTTATACATGTTCTATTGATTGGCATGATTGTTTAATTTTTCTCCAAGCGAGCATCCATAGATGATGATTGAGAAATATGAATTTTAATGTATGATTGATGCATTTAAAGTAAATATTGATCACTACTCTTTTAAATGATAAATGGATTAAAAGATGTTTTGAATTATACTTGAACTAATTCTTGTAGCGATGTAGTTTGCATGTGTATTGAAAAGAATAGAAATAATTTATGTAATAGATCATTTGAAAAAAAAGGGCATGATTTCAATTTGCATTAGTTTTTTTATAAAAGAACATATCATGTCATATGCATGAAATGAAAAATCATGAGATATTATAATTCTATTTACATGTTTCATCTTACATGATAGATTTCATGAAATTATAAAGTAAATAAATGGAGGATGATGTACATATCAAGGTTTAGGTTTCATGATCAAATGAATGTTGTTACTTGCAGAGTAATATTATCGTAAGTGTTTAGAATTGAGTTTGAATTATTGACATCATCATTGCCTAGTGATGAAATATTGAAGACTAATGCTTTCCATGTTTTTGGGTATGTTCTCTAATGCATCTTGGATTTGGTACCCCTAAGGTGTCATGTATCTTTTTCCACCCTAAATGTGACTATTTTTAGTCACTTGGTTTAAGTGAATATTGTATTTCAAGTTTGATGTTTTTTATCAATTATTAAAAATAAAAGAATTTGAGGAGTGTTAGTTTCAGAGTTTTAAATTTTCTTGTAATAAAATAGCCACTAAGAATTTTTATTTAACTATTTTGTGACTCATTAACATATTTATTTTTTGACTTTATGCACATTTTTTGCAATTTCAAATCAAAATTCGTAAATGCCCATTTTGAGAAATTTTTATGATCTTATGGTCGAAATTATCTAATTTTTTTCTAGTAATATGATGTGGTATGATGTCATCTATCATGTTCATAAAAATATTGATTGGGTGTCTAAATGAGTAGATTACGTATAACATATCATTATTATGTTTGCATTCATACCATGGTTGACATTATTATACCTCCATTCATAACATGGTTGAATTATGCCTTAGATATTATGAAACGTTCAATATAAAATTAATATGTAAATTATTGTGAATGATGATATTGTGATATGTACATTGCATCAATAGTCATGAGATGATGTAAATTCTCTTTGTTATGATATTGAATGAAGTATGCATTGTGAATCTAGTATATTGATGTTTCTAGCTCACAATTGATTCTCTACATGAATGATACTAGTATTGAAAATTTTGTGATATAAACATGATGTATGACAAGATGGGCATGATGCCTATATCACATGATTAAAAATAAACAATATGGGAATTATTCTTAAGTCACATGACTTAATAGTGATGAAATGAGCATGATTTCAACGTTGTATAAGTTAGCCAAATGAACCTATGAACTTTTCAAGTGATTTGTGAGTATCCAAGGATGATCCATGAACATACCAAAGTATCGTATGTAAAGAGGTATGTATAAATACATTAATGATTTTTATTTATATAAGATCAAGTTGTGATCTACTTTATTTCAACTCTTAATACAATGATTATAGTCTTTATATTAATATATTTACATTGAAATATTGAACATCAAAGTTGTCTTTCTATGAGGCATTGAAACTTTTGAATGAGATAAAAATTGTGCAAGTGGACTGAATATAAAGATATGAAAAGAATTATGCTAAGGATAACCTATTAACTTGATCAAATCATCAAATTTCAAGGGTAAGTACAAGTACGAATGATAAGTAATGTAGTTACATGATCTTGCATAATAATTTCTTCCTTATGCATGAATGCAATATTTAATTTATTATGAAATAATTATCTCACTAATTATGAATTGGGGATATCATATTTAAATGTTAATTTAGCTAAGTATTACTTAGACAACAAGGAATTTTTTTTTATTGTGATTATGGGCACTAAGATACACTAATTTGTTAATGTTGTTTACATAAATGTGAGATTATGTCGACACATTAAGAGGAAGAGAACTTTTTTGAAGAGACTACATATAGAAATATAAAACTAAATGGGAGTGATGGAATACACACTAACATAGGAAATTATTCTAGATGATTTCCTGATGAGAGCATATACTTGTTTTATATGAATTGATTACAAAAAAGAAAATAGAGTTACATTGCATTTAGTTAAACACAATGCTAACCATATCTAGTATAAATTATTGGTTTCATTTTTGGTATGACAATAAACTTTGAAGGGACACGAAACTATATTTAAATAAGTTAAACTAGCACAATTAACTCCTAAATTTAGGATTTGGACCGAATTAAGTGAAATGGAGTTTTGTTTATTTTCTTTATCAATTCATATGCACTATGGACAAGGGATGGTTAGCCAATACATAAGAACCAACCACTACAT
The DNA here is from genome assembly GCA_018584345.1 of Thuja plicata. Taxonomy (NCBI): domain Eukaryota; kingdom Viridiplantae; phylum Streptophyta; class Pinopsida; order Cupressales; family Cupressaceae; genus Thuja; species Thuja plicata. The sequence goes on from MU227760.1 coordinate 176,708, forward strand.
TATTTGTGATGATTGTTTGAGCCAATAACTATTGTATATTTTTTCATTTATGATTCAACCACTATACTCTGTGATGTATGTTGTAGCTACTCATTGTATATGTGATGTATGACAAAGTTATGCATCTTGTGTACCTGTGATGTGTATGAGCTAGTCGTTGGTATAAGTGATGTATTCTTGAGATAATCATTGTATGTATGATTTTTGTCATGACTCTCATGTGTACACATGTAGTTAATAAATTAATGATTGATGATAATAGGTATGGAACGAAAATATGAAGGAGGTTGATATCTTTTATTGTGACATGAACAAGTTAAAGAAATCCCTTAATTAATAGTAAAGATTAAAGATAGATCATAGATCTCAACAAGAGGATAGAGTAAACTCCCTCTTAGTGCAAACTCTGAAGCCTTGTATTTCCAATGAGAGGATACATAGGTAGGGTCATCATGAGTGAACTCTCAAGGTTTAGGTGTAGGTCTAGAGATGACCTTAATCATGGAAGCTAAACATTGTCAAGTGTAAGCATATAGTGTTATCCTAAGTTGTTGCCACCATGGTGAATGAAGGAGTTTCAAATTCTCCACATCTATATTACATGGTAGATGATTAGTTGATTAAGTTAATGATTGATGTTAAGTTATATAAAAGAAAAAAGTAGTAACTAAGGGAAATTATTACATCTTGACTTCTTTGTATTGCCTATATCATTTAAAGGAAATAGGACTTGAGGTAACCATTGCATATCACATGGTGCATAAGTTGCATTTTTATATCTTTCTCATTATTTCCATTATATTTTAATATGAAAGTAAAGAAAAATAAAATAATTTCAATTTTTTAATATTTCAAATATTTTATCTAAATCATTACAAAATTTTCCGTTCTATGAATCATCATTTTGATTTATTAAATATTTAAATATTTGTAATCTTTTAAAATAATAGTAAGATGACTCAATATTAAAGAAATTGATCTCAATATTTTTTTTACCAACACATCATCTTTAAAAAATTTCTCTTATGTTCTCATGTGATTTACTATGTTTATTTCATTTTTAAATTATTAAAAAAATTATATTTAAGAATTGAATTACAACCATTACCTAATTTGTATCTTTATGTGAACCTTCCAAATCATTCCATTTTTCATTTAATGTAATTTTTAAATAAATGCTTAGATCAATCACATTCTAGTATAATTAAATGCTTGAATATTTGTATCTCTCCTTTATTATCTAACTTGACTTTTGTAGTGAGTTTATAAATTCAACATGCATAGCCTTGCTACCATCCTCAACAATCCTTCCTTCTCTAACTACCCATCTTCATGGATATTTTTATCGCCCTCATATAATAATCTTTAACTTTTTCATTATTTCATTTTGAAATTATAAAATTTATGTTTAGGGTTTGAAGATTTGCAATTGGTACCTAATTTGTATGTTTCTGTGAAAGACTTTCTATTTCATTCTATTGAATTTATAAATTCAACATAGTTAGACTTGCTATTATGCTCAAAAATATTTTTTCTTTTCATGAATGTGTATTTGAAATGAATTAAGCTTGTCTTTATATAGACATGATATTCATTGATTCTTGATTCTTGGTGTGATAAACAATCCAGCCAGTCTGATTTAAAGAATAACTCCTGATTTATCTCACAATTATCTTCTTGCCAACTGTACAAATTATCTTTAAATCCATCACTTAACTATGGTTGAATAAAACAATGAAAACAACTAGTTAATTCTATCTTTATCTCTTTCTAGATAGATATTTTGTCATTTTCTAAACTCTCTATTCCGTCGGTCACCATTGTTGTTAGTCGTCGGTGACAACTGACAGTTCCATCGGTGTGACTCTTGTTAGCATCAGGATCTCTTTCCGTCGGGCAACATAGGATCTTTACTCGTCAGGAAAATTTTCTTTCAGTTTGTTGGGCATCCTCTATTTTTTATTCAATGGGAAACACTATCTTCTACTCGTCAGGCATCATTGTGACTTTTCTTCTTTGCATTTACCGGTGGTGTGCACTCCGTCGGTTTTGTCTGTCACTTAGTGAATACCTAACTTTTATGCATTGCTGAAAGCATAACCTTGGTTCCATTGATTTCTCTGGAGTCTTTGGAATTATGTACATGACCGTACAGATGAAATTAAGTTGACATCAATGACAATACAAACCATTAACTGATTTAATGCCTTGCATTATCTTCAACTTATCATTGTCAAATATTCAATCAGTTACATGTCATCACAATTGACTGACATAAATTAGATTTCTTTTTAACTTTAGAATATGTTGAAGATTTTTGAGAAGCCATTGGCCTCCTCCTTCTAATGGTAAAACAACATCACCTTTGCCAATTATTTCACAACAATTATTATCACCCAAATTAACTTTTCTAAATTTACCTTGTTGATAATTTGTGAGCAAATCCATGCAAGACGTGGCATGAAAGGAGGAACTGGAAACCACGAAACAAGAATTTTATTTTGTTTCGCTTGTAGAAAGTACTAAAATACCATCATCCTTGTGATGTACAATGTTTTTTTCACTGTCCAAAACCCTTGCTTGTGCCTTTTTGTATTTGCGACAATCTTTCTTAATGTGACCAGCTTTACCACAAAACCAACAACCGTTTTGTCTACCTCTTGACTGTGATCTTCTTGTAGATTGAGACCTCCAATTTTTGTTATTTCTACCTCTATTATGACTTATTGCACTATTTTTGGTACTCACCATTGTTAGAGCTTCACTGTTTGAAGACTCCATATTCTTCCTTCTCATGTCTTTGCTGACAAGAGTTCCTGAAACTTCATCAATTGATAAGTTTTTGGTGCTTGATGTTGTAGTGCTAACAATGGTTAAAACTCCATCCCAGTTGTTTGGGGGAGAGCACAACAACAAGACAACCTTTCTCTCATCATCTTGTTTCATGCCAATTGAATCCGCCTCGCTGATCAAATTATTGAAATCGTTGAGATGATTCATCATATTCTCATCTTCCCTCATCTACAGTTTGTATAACTTCTTCATAATGAAGACTTGATTTGCTGCTTAAGCCATCGCATATGTGGCTGTGAGTTTGTCCCATACATCCTTTGTCGTTGCTTCATTCGCAACATTGTACAACACGTTATCATTTAAAGAGAGAATAATCGTTGCTTTGGCTTTTTAATCCATCGATTCCCAATCTTCATTACTCATTATGATTGGCTTCTTTGTCTTCCCTTTGATTGTGAGTGAGAGACTTGTCTTGATTAGAAAGTATTTCATCTAGATCTTCCATATTCCAAAGTTCTTTCCAGAAAATTTATGCACTCTTAAATCTTCCATGAATCTGAAAATTTCAACCACCAAAATCTCAACAGCGATTCAACCTCGCTTTGATACCAATTGTAAAATTTAAATAGAAGCAATAAAAGAAGAACAAATACACAATACACAGAACATAGTAATTTATCATGGTTCACCACAATAGTGGCTACGTCCACACTGAGAGAAGAATAATATTATTAACTCAATGATCAATGTACAATCAAGAGAGGAGCTTTATTTAATAGCTCATAACTGAACAACTGAAGAGACAAAGGCAACAACAGGAAAAATGTTCGTTGGCCTTCCAATGCCCAATAGATTCTCCTATGAGGGATTCATTTCCATTCATGGACTAACTTCATATTAAACACTTCATTCACCTTGCAGAAATTGCAATAACTTTTATGCAATTGTAAGCTAGGGTAAAAATCATAAATTTGAATATCATCTTTGAACTCCTATACATGCTCCAAGCCAGGCCAGTGTTATGTACATGCTAGGGAATATACCATATATGAGGGAATTGATTGATTAGTTGGTGAATGTAGTCACTTATTATCTTAGCTCAATCAATGTATCTAGACACTTCATAGATTGTGTGTACAATGAAAAACATCCGAGTGTACTAGTTCTAGCGGTGTTGTCTTTTTGTCATGTCCACTCTTCAAGAAGATGACCCATTTTTGTTTCCCACAAAGACAATGTTCACAAATTTCCAAATCTATAGATTTTATCCCGATAATTGATCACGGTTGAGCATAAATTGAAGGCCTTTCTTTCTCATATGGCCTATACTTTGATGCTAAAGAGCTACATCATTACCTATGACTATCATAGCAACTCCCACCTCACTAGGACACTCTAAAAGATACAAAATACCAAATCTATTGCCTTTGACAATCACCATGGCACCTTTGGATACCTTCCACAAATCCGCAAAGAAAAAGGTATGGCAGCCTTGTGTATGCAATTTTTTAGTAATAACTGAGAGGGGGGGGGGGGGAANGGGGGGGGGGGGGGTAATGACTGAGTAATAATCTAATCTGATCTTTAAATCAACCCTTCAACTCTTATCACCACTAATTATTTCTCAAGTTATCTTTTGAACTATAAGATGAATTCCTTGAACAACTTACATCAATTTACTACTTGTCGGATTGCTCTATTAAACCTTCTTCCTAGCGTTTACCAATGAGCAGTTATCTATTTATCAAAATACAATAAAAATGTAGAGTATACCGATATATCTAGAATGAATAATGTAAGATACAAAACAGTAAATAAATGCATCATACACATATACCACATGGATTTTAATGTGGAAACCCTGTTAAGGGAAAAAACCACTGGGACCGGTACCCCAAATTTTCACTCTTCTGAAGTGAGCCATGTTAGGAGCCAACCCTATTAAAGGTTACAAACACACTATTAGGTGTGACCTACATACAGGTTGTCACTTAGTATCGGGCATCTAATGTTGCCATCCTTGAATCAACCTCTCTCTTAGACTGTCAATAGTTATCAGACATATCCAATGCTACTTTTATGAATCAACCTTTTTGGCACTCCTTAGGATGTACTTCAATATATAGAAGACTGTTAAGTCCTGCTTTATTAAGAGACTTGATGCTTCAATGGTTAAACTGAAACAATATGACCTGTTTCTAATGCAACTTGAATTGCAGATTTTCAGATCTATTTAAGTACATTACCTCTTTGATCAGTGTATCAATTAAATTCTTTTGTGCTCCACACTTTTTAATCTATCATGTTCTGCTCAATGTTTTTTGGTGTCTGCAAAATTCCTTAGCTCTACATCAGCTTGATTGATCAGTATTGCATGAAGTTGTTCTTCATCAGTTTCTGTTCAACATCCTCTTTTTATTCACTCCCTTAATCCCCTTTTCATGAATGTGTATTTGAAATGAATTAAGCTTGTCTCTTATATAGACATGATATTCATTGATTCTTGGCGTGATAAACAATCTAGCCAATCTGATTTAAAGCATAAATCCTAATTTGTCTCACAATTATCTTCTTGCCAGCTGTACAAATCATCTTTATATCAATCACTTAACTGTGGTCGAATAAAACAATGAAAACAACCAGTTAAGTCTATCTTTAGCTCCTGCTAGCTAGATATTTTGTCATTTTCTAAACTCTCTGCTCTGTCGATCACCACTGTTGTTACTTGTCGGTGACAACTGATAGTTCCATCGGTGTGACTCCAGTTAGCTTCAGGATCTCCATCTGTCGGGAAACATAAGATCTTTACTCGTCGGGCAACTTTGTTTTTAGTTTGTCATGAATCCTATGTTTTTTCTTCATCGGGCAACACTGTCTTCTTCTTTTTGGGTATCACTATGAATTTTCTTCTTTGCCTTTAGCGATGGTTTGCACTCCATCGGTGTTGTCTTTCACTTAGAGAATACTTGAATTTTATGCATTGATGAAAGCATAACCTTGGTTCCATTGATTTCTCTGAAGTCTTTGGCATTATTTACATGATCGTACAAATGATATCAAGTTGACATCAATGATAATACAAACCATTAAGTGATTTAATGCCTTGCATTATCTTCAACTTATCATTATCAAACATTCAATCAGTTACATGTCATCAATCTCTCCCTTTGGCATTAATGGCAACATACTATATTATCACACTATATTATTTCTAATACAATATGGAATACAATCATTGAGTTTCATCAAACTACCAATCTCTCCCTTTTGTGAATCGATAAAAATGTCTGAAATTTGGTAAGCTCTATTTTAGCTTAGATTTGTTTCCTACAGTTCTCTTTTTCTTGATGTGTTGTTACCTCTCCTTGTGTCAATTTCTTTCCTTTTACTATTCTCTCTCTTGTGATGTCTTTTTCTTTTGTCAGCAACTCCCCCTTTGTATAATCTTTACAATATCTCTCGCTTTTAGAGTAATCTGATAATGGATAATCTTTCTCCATTTCTGAGGACTGTGATAATATGGATAATCTCTCTCCCTTTGACAGAAATTCCAAACAAATATTTTACAAATATTTGATATTCATGTCAAACAATCATTTTCTCCTATCCATAATATATTCCTTGAATCACCCTTATCCATCAACAATACATCAATATGTTCTGGTGCTCGGTTTTGATATATACCTATCTGTATATAGGGTGATGCATCCTTCAGCCATTTTACTAACTGGTATACAAGGGTTTGACCCCTATTCTATTCCTCAAGTATTCAAATGTATCCTTGGGCAGTGGCTTGGTGAAGATATTAGCCAATTGTTCTTTTGATTGCACATACTCAAATATCACCTCTTTTTCTTGAACTTGTTCTCTCAAATAATGATACTTGATGGAAATGTGTTTAGTATTGGCAATGCATGAATGGATTCTTGGAAATGTTTATTTCACTAGTGTTATCAAAATAGATAATCACTGGTTCTGAGATCGTCACATGCATACCTCCCAGCAACTATTTGATCCATGCAATATTTGAGTAGTTTGCAGCAGTAGCAACATACTCTACTTTTGCAGTAGACTGAGAGATACATCCCTTCTTTTTTCTAATTTATGTGACAATTCTGTCACCCATAAAGAATGCTCCTCCAGTTGTGCTCTTTCGATCATCAAGATTTCCAGCCCAATCATCGTCGGTAAATACTTTAAGCTCAAATTTTCCTTCTCTTCTATACCATAAGCTGAATTCCTTAGTATTTTTTAGATATCTTAAGATTATTTTCATAGCAGTCATATGTGATTCCATGGGGTTAGCAAAAAATCTAGCAAAAATTCCTACTGCATGTGCAATATCTGGTCTAGTGTGTACAACATGCATGATTTTTACAATCATTGATCTATACAAAGTCTGATTTACCTCTGTTTCCTTGTCCTCCTTTGTCAACTTACATCCAGTAGCCATTGGTGTTCCAACTGGTTTGGAATCTTCCATCTTGAATATTTTCAAGACCTCTTTGATGTATTTGGACTGTGTAATGAAAATACCTTCACTTTGTTGTATGATCTGTACACCAAGAAAGAACTTGATCTCTCCAAACATAGACATCTCAAAATATTTTCTCATCTCATTAGAAAATGATTTGCATAGAATATCATTGCCTCCAAATATGATGTCATCAACAAATATTTCAACAATCAAAGTGTTAGCATCAGTATCTTCTTTCAAATAAAGATTACTATTTTCACTAGTCCTTACAAATCCAATACTTATTAGATAGGAATGAAGTCATTCATACTAGGCTCTAGGAACTTGTTTCAATCCATACAAGGCTTTGTGAAGTCTACATATCATGTTTTTCTTGTCTAGATATACAAACCCTTCTGGTTTCTCAATGTATACCTCTTCTTCTAGTATTCCATTTAGGAATGCTGACTTGACATCCATCTGGTATACCTTGAATCCTTTGAATGCAACATAAGAAATTAGTATTATTACTCCTTCTAGCCTAGAAATGGGTGCAAAGGTCCTCCATAGTGTATACCTTCCTCTTGTGCATACCCCTTGCATACTAGTCTTGCTTTGTTCCTTGCGGCTTCTCCATTCTCATTCAGCTTATTCCTGAATATCCATTTTGTACCAATGACATTATTGTCATCTGGTATTAGTACAAGTGACCATGTTTTTGTTTCCTCAATCTGCTCAATCTCATCATTCATAACAGTTATCTATTCTTCATTATCAAGTGCAACATTGACAGATTTTGGCTCAAACTCATAAATTAGGCAGCTTGAATTTAGAGACTTACTTCTTGTTCTTATACCAGCTTTCTTATCTCCTATGGTCTAGATCTATAGATGGTTCCTTCTTACATATCTTGCAAGTATAGGTATATCCCTATGTGTATCAACTTGATCATCATTTTGATCTTCATTCTGTTCTTCATCACCTTGCGCGTTATTTTGATTATCATCCCGACCGTCGATATTTGCAGCCTAACTGTTGGTTGCAACATTCTGTTGTTGTAGAATTAAGCATTGTTTCTCGGGTAGAGTGTTGGGTTCTTCATAGTATACAAAATTTTTTTAGTCTTCTAGTTCTTTTGTGCTTTCCAGCTCATTCTTTTCTACAAACTCATCTATCTTTATATTTGCACTTTCAACAATTTTGTTAGAAGCTTTGTTAAGACATTTATAAGCTTTTCTCTTGGTGGAATACCCTAGAAATATACCTTCATCACTCTTGGCATCAAGCTTTCCATTTCTATCATCTTTTAAGATATAACATTGACTGCCAAAATTTTTGAAATTACTTACATTGGGTGTGTATCCATACCATAGCTCATAAGGTGTCTTCTTGGTGTCTTTCTTTAATTGTACTATGTCCAGTGTGTAAATAGCAATACTGACAGCTTCTCTCCAAAATATTTGGGTGATGCCTTTGTCTATCATCAGTGTTCTAGCACAATCAACTATTGATCTGTTCCTTCTCTCAGCAATCCTATTTTTATGTAGTGTTCTTGGTGCAGAACCCTGTGTTTTTATACCATGCTCATTACAAAAGTTAGTGAATTCAAGTGATATAAACTCACCTACTCTATCTGATCTCAAATATTTTAGATCCTCACCACTTTGTTTCTCTACCATAACCTTATACCATTTAAACATCTTGAATGCTTCTTATATATCTTTTTGAAACATAACTGTCATCATTCTAGAGTAATCATCAACAAAGAGAATAAAATATATATCTCCATAATAACTCTTTGTCCTCATAGGTCGACATAAATCAGTATGGACTAATTCTAAAATTGCATTAGATGTATGGTTTTTTCTTTTGAAACTAGACTTTGTCATTTCACCTTTTTGATAGTTTTTACACATGATATTGTCGGGCTTGATCATCGTCAGTAAGCCTCTGACATTTCTATTTTTTCTAATCTTTATCATGTTTTTAAATTTCACATGACACAGTCTTTGTGCCATAACCATAAGTCTTTGTTTGTAGAAATCAAACAAGTGGAGTTATTATCATTCAGATAGAATATGTTACCTTTAGTCTATTCACCGGTACCAATTAGATTTCTAGATTTGTTGAAGATCTTTGCCTTCTTATTTTCAAATGCAACTTTGTGACCTGAATTATTCAACTAAGAAACACTCAATAGATTATAATTTAATCCATTTACCCAATAAGCATTCTCACACCTTATCTGGTTATTCAACATTATTGTTCCTCTACCTTCAACTGGACAAGGTGTGTCATTACCAATTCTTACTAATCCACCCTTGTAGTATTTAAAAGTCTCAAACTTTTGCTTATCACTGATCATATGATGAGTGCAGCCACTATCTATGATCCAAACATCATTTTTGCTAATTTTAGATATGAGATTTTTTTCTACATACCTTTCTTCATCGTCATCTCAATCATCTTTTATAGCCACAAACACCATCACGATGTCTTCATCGGATTCGGTGTCAGTGTCATCATCCTTGAATTTTTATAGTCTTGGATATCTCTTCTTTCTGATTGTCGGTAGCTTCTGTAATCATCTCTATCAGACTTCTTCTCAAAAGATCTGTCATTACTTCTGTCATCTTTTCTTCTGTTAGTACATCTTGCAGAAAAATGTCCAATCTCTTTGCAATTAAAAAAAACAAGTGGTAATTTACCTTTGCCTCTCTACATTCTTCTAGTCATAAGTGCTTTAATTTCATCAAAATCATCTTCTTCATTTTCACTATCACTATCTTTTCTCATAGTGTTTTTTTGACTTGATTTACTTATTCTCATAGAAGTTTTGAATGCAGACTCTATGTTTGGTAAGACACTATTATCAAATTTATTCATCTCAAATGAAATCAGTCTTCCAATTAAACTATCTAAAGTAACACTGATATTTGCTACTGATCTCATTTCTTGAACGATAGATACTCTAATAGCATAAGTAGATAGTAAGGTTCTTAGAATTTTAATTACAATTGTATCTTCTTCGAGTACACCTCCAACTCCTCGGAAAGCATTGACTACCTCTTTAATTCTTGTGCTCTACTGAGTGATGTTTTCTCCTTCTTTCATTTAGAGATCATCAAACTTTCCTCTTAGGCTTTCTGCCTTGGCTCTCAAAACATTTTTGTCTCCACCATGTACAAGCTTCAATTTGTCCCACATCTGCTTTGCAGTTTTGCATTCTTTGACATCTTCAAATTCAGCATCAGAGAGTGAGGAAGCAAGCTCTATCATCACACCTTTATGTTCATGCTTCTCTCTCATTTGTTCAATTGTTGGTGCTCCTATGGGAAACACATATTCAAATTCTAGAATTGAGTAAGATCATTACCAATACTTAATAAGTGGAGTCTTACCCTGCTCTGCCATGAAGAAAAATTATCTTTGTTCAACTTGGGCACATCTCGTCTGTTCATCTTGTGATCTTTTCCTTAGGTCTTAAAACCTTCCTTTTAAGCACGCAAGCTCTGATACCAATTGTTAGTAATAACGGAGAGGGGGGGGGGTGAATCAGTGGCTACAAAATCTAATCTTTAAATCAACCCTTCAACTCTTATCACCACTAATTATTTCTCAAGTTATCTTTTGTTCTATAAGATGAATGCCTTGAACAACTTATATCAATTTACTACTTGCCAGATTGCTCTGTTAAACCTTCTTCTTAATATTTACCGATAAGTAGTTATCTATTTACCAAAATATAGTAAATATGCAGAGCATACCAATATATCCAGAATGAATTATGTAAGATACAAAACAGTAAAGAAATGCATCATACACACATATAACACATGGATTTCAACGTGGAAATCCTATTAAGGGAAAAAACCACCGGGACTGGTACCCCAAATTTTCACTCTTTTGAAGTGAGCTCTGTTAGGAACCAATGCTATTAAATGTTACAAACACACTGTTAGGTGTGACCTACATATAGGTTGTCACTTAGTATCGGGCATCTAATGCTCCCATCCTTGAATCAGCCTCTCTCTTAGACTGTCAATAGGCATCGGGGATATCCAATGCTACTTTCATGAATCAACATTTTTGGCACTACTTGGGATATACCTCAATATTTAAGTCCCACTCTATTAAGAGACTTGATGCTTCAATGGTTAAACTGAAATAATATGACCTATTTCTAATGCAACTTGAATTGCATATTTTTAGATCTATTTAAGTACATTACCTCTCTGATCAGTGTATCAATTCAATTCTTTTGTGATCCACACTTTCTGCTCTATGATGACGTGCTCACTGTTTGTCGGTGTTTGTAGAATTCCTTAGCTCTCCATCAACTTGATTGATCAGTACTGCATGAAATTGATCTTCATTACTTTCTCTTTAGCATCGTCATTTTATTCACTCCCCTTAATCCCCTTTTCATGAATGTGTATTTGAAATGAATTAAGCTTGTCTCTTATATAGACATGATATTTATTGATTCTTGGCGTGATAAACAGTCCAACCAATCTGATTTAAAGCATAACTCCTGATTTGTCTCACAATTATCTTCTTGCCAACTGTACAAATTATCTTTAAATCAATCACTTAAATGTGGTAGAATAAAACAATTAAAACAACCAGTTAAGTCTATCTTTAGCTCTTGCTAGTTAGATATTTTTTCCTTTTATGAACTCTCTATTCCGTCAGTCACCACTGCTGTTAGTCATCGGTGACAACTGACAGTTCTGTTGGTGTGACTCCAATTAGCTTCGGGATCTCTGTTCGTCAGGCAACATAGGATCTTTACTCATCGGGAAAATCTCTTTTCAATTCGTCAGGCATCCTGTGTTTTTGCTTCATGGGGAAACACTATCTTCTACTCGTCGAGTATCATTGTGACTTTTCTTCTTTGCCTTTACCGATGGTGTGCACTGCGTCAGTGTTGTCTGTCACTTAGTGAAGACCTAACTTTTATGCATTGCTAAAAGCATAACCTTGGTTCCATTGATTTCTCTGAATTATTTGGCATTATTTACATTACCGTATAGATGATATCAAGTTGACATCAATGACAATACAAACCATTAACTGATTTAATGCCTTGCATTATCTTCAACTTATCATTGTCAAACATTCAATCAGTTACATGTCATCACAATTGACTGACATAAATCAGATTTCTTTTTAACTTTAGAATATGTTGAATATTTTTGAGAAGCCATTGGCCTCCTCCTTCTAATGGTAAAACAACATCACCTTTGCCAATAATTTCATAACAATTATTATCACCCAAATTAACTTTTCCAAATTTACCCTCTTGATAATTTGTGAGTAAATCCATGCAAGACGTGCCATGAAAGGAGGCACCAGAATCCATGACCCAAGAATTTTATTTTGTGTCACTTGTAGAAAGTACTAAAATACCATCATCATTGTGATGTGCAATGTTTGCTTAACTTTCCAAAACCCTTTCTTCCGCCTTTTTGTAGTTGCGACAATCTTTCTTAACATGACCAGCTTTACCACAAAACTAACAATCATTTTGTCTACCTCTTGACTGTGATCTTCTTGCAGATTGAGACCTTTGATTGTTGTTATTTCTTTCTCTATTATGACTTCTTCCCCTATTTTTGGTACTCACCATTGTTAGAGCTTCGCTGTTTGAAGACTCCATATTCTTCCTTCTCATATCTTCGCTGAGAAGAGTTGCTAAAACTTCATCAAACGATAAATTTTTTGTGCTTGATGTTGTATTGCTAATAGCGTTTACAACTCCATGCTAGCTGTTTTGGAGAGAGCACAACAACAAGATAGCCTTGCTCTTATCGTCTTGTTTCATGCCAACTGAATCCGCTTGGCTGATCAAAGTATTGAAATTGTTGAGATGATTCGTCATATTCTCATCTTCCCTCATCTTCAATTTGTATAACTTCTACATAATGAAGAATTTATTTTCTGCTGATGCCATCTCATATGTGGCTATGTGTTTTTCCCATACATCCTTTTCCATTGCTTCATTCCCAACATTGTACAACACACTATCATTTAAATAGAGAATAATCATTGCTTTGGATTTTTCATCCATCGATTCCCAATCTTCTTTACTCATTCTGCTTGGCTGCTTTGTCTACCCTTTGATTTTGAGTGAGAGACTTTGTTTGATTAGCAAAGATTTCATCTGGATCTTCCATATTCCAAAGTTCTTTGTAGAAAATTTCTGCATTCTTAAATCTTCCATGATTCTAGAAATTTAAACCACCAAAATCTCAACAGCGATTCAACCTCACTCTGATACCAATTGTAAAAGTTAAATAGAAGCAATAAAAGAAGAACAAATACACAATACACAGAACACATTAATTTATCATGGTTCACCATAATAGTGGCTACGTCCACACTAAGAGCAGAAGAATATTATTAACTCGATGGTCAATGTACAATGAAGAGAGGAGCTTTATTTAATAGCTCATAACCGAACAACTAAAGAGACAAAGGCAGAAATAGGACAAATGTCCGTTGGCCTTCCAATACCCAAAAAATTCTCCTATCAGGGATTCATTTCCATTCATGAACTAACTTCATAGTAAACACATCATTCACCTTGTAGAAATTTGAATAACTTTTATGCAATTGTAAGCTGGGGAAAAACTAATAAATTTGAATATCATCTTCGAAATCCTATACATACTCCAAGCCAGGCCAGTGTTATGTACATGCTATGGAATAGATCATATATGAGGGAATTGATTGACTAGTTGGCGAAGGCGGTCACTTTGTTGGTACCCAAAAATGATGGATTCACTTTTATCCAACTGACAGGTATAATGTTGATGCACCACTTGATACCTTTGCAATTTTGGCTTAACCAAGCGAAGGCTGGTAGGCCTAAATTAACCTTGAACAATCAAATTCACTATGTCGCACCACTACGTACACAAAACAAAGTTCCTCCAAAGGTGGTGAATGATCCTTGGAGGAAAGCAACAAACCTCCTGATAATCTCTACTCTATAAAGCTTGACTAAAATGGATTATACTAAGGACTAAAAAGTAATGCTTTTGAAATAATGATTAAATAATCTACAAACTACAAAGTATGAACCAAATGACAATTTCC